>QEPC01010260.1:1968370-1996968 GCA_003113815.1 Sphenodon punctatus
GGGGGGGGGGGGGGGGGAAATGGGGGAGGCAGGGCCAGCTGCATGTTTGTGTTTTGCAAACATTTTACAGCCAGACCCCGATCCTGGTCAAGTTGCCAGCAGCTTCCCAGTCCGGAGCGGCTTGTGACAGTGGCACTCTGTTGTCACTTATGTTTTCATCCAGTATCACTTGGGCTACGTTCTGATGAACCGTTAATTTGATATAGTTGTGCTTTATTTCAGGTTTTACTCCTGAAGCACTCACATAAGCAGAGTACGAAGCCAACGTTGTTCAAAAGTAGGAAGAGAAGTATGCACTCCTGAAAAATCAGAGTACATACTCACCTTCATTTTCCATTTCGGAGCAACTGTATCCATCAGTGCGAGGGTGGTGGTCACAGTTCAGCCATCACTACATCTCAGCTATGGGGGAAGACTGCCACTGTACTACTTTGGTTTAGACTATGTGAATGTTACTGAAATGGAGCAATTACTTTGATTTAATTAAACTGAAGTAGTTACTTCATTTTACCTCTGTTGTCAGAATTGTTTGTTAACCTCTGGGTGGGTTACAACACCTACAATTTTAAAAAGACAAAAATAAACCAAGTCAAACATCTTTATCCTAGGCCTCCCCAAACCCTTATCCCCCCTTTCCAAAAATGTCTTATATTGCATCCAAAAGCTGAGCAGACTTGGGCTCAGTTGAGCTTCTAGAGGGAGGAAGTTCCAAAGCAGTGGTGAAGCCTCCAAAAACACCTCTATGGGTGTCTTCAAACAAGCAAGCCAACAGGGGGCACCCACACAGGTGGAGTGCATGGGAAGCAATTCAAATGAACAGCTCCCAGCGTGGCAACCCCCAGCCATAGAGGTGGCCACTGTACATTTGGCTGGCCCCACACACAGCACTGCAGCACTCTGGATTTCCTGACATGGCTCTGAGCGTGGCCATGAGTGGGTGCTCTGAGGCTCACAGGGACACTCATCTGGCCACTTCACCTTCAGGTGGACGGTCGTATCCATGATTTTTGGGTGGCCATGCAGGGTAGTATCTCATCTGAAAACACCCTGTGAACACTTGATGTGCACATTAGATGGGCAGATGGTACATGCAGGAGGGCGCTCCCAGCTGATCTGATGCCCAGCATTTTTTCCTTTGAGAATCTCTCCGGGAGCCAATGATTGATTGCAGCAGGATCCACTTTCAGTGCATTTTATTTTAATGTTATGTGCTCTCGTTACACCATAACATTGTCTAAGGAACCATCATTGCACAGGTAAATCCACACAGGTGAAGAAAGGAGTCAGTCACTATGGTGGATATGGCAAGTGTGGAGCTTAACTGTGTCCAACACAGAATTCCAGCATGGAAGGATCAGTTCTTGTTTCAGAAGTTTTATGCAGTCTGAGTGTGTGTGTGTGTAATTATATTATATCTATATGTATTATAGATCACAGATATCTACGTGATATTTATATCTATCACAGATTTTACTCACAAGATTTTTAAGGCCAAAAAGGGATCATGGACCACCAGATACTAGGTCACATTAATCTACCTTGTGTATTCTAGAGTGGTTTGAGAAACTTTGCATTATTCACAAGGTGTTCACACAAAGAGACACTGCCACATTTTTGTTTGTCATGGACCTCAGGGCATCATCGCCAAAAATGTGGAGCACACCATGCGGGCAAATCTGGAGCAACATGCCACTTCACATGTGTTGATGGGGTACAGGACGCCTACACAGCTGCCCCATGTGCCCCCATCTGTTGCGGTGTACGTGCGTGTTCAACATGTGTACATGGCACCCAAACAGGGCTGGGTCAACTAGGGCACCCCAGATTCATCAGGTGTGAATCATAAAAACCACTAGAGAGAAACACATTACAAGACTTCTGAACTGTAGAACATCTATTCTACAGAGAACTAGGTGGTCTGTGTGTTCAGATGCAACCATTTGCAGAGAATGCAGCCTGTTATTTTCACCCATGTACCATGCCCTATTCTGATAGGAGAGCATGCCTGATGCAGGTATTATGTTCCTACATCTTTAAACGCATCTCTGAACATCTCCTTCATCTACATCTTCCATGGAAAAAAACCAGATAAATGTCATTTAAATTCAGGCTTAGCTGGAAGTGCATTCCACTGCTGCTCCTTCTTATAAGGCTCCATGACAGGTAGCATTGCCATTAATCATCTACAATGACAAGATGCTACTCTTAATCATGGTTTCAGATAAATTTTTGTACCAATTTAGAGAATTCGCTTGACTGATAAACAGTTAGAAATTAGCTTCATTATATTAGCCATATGAACACAGAGACAGGAAATTTACACTGATAAACACTGCCTGCCGAGGTGCATAGAATGGATTTTTAAAAAATTTTTAAAAAATCATCAACACAGCAGAGTTTTGATTCATATACAACACTGTATGGATATTCCTAACACCAGAGAACCTTACTGGTGTATTAAAGGTAGAGAAACATCCCACTGCAAATACCAACCAGAGTGAATTTTACTATACTGATTAATTTCTGTTTGTAAAAATAGGCCTAATCCAAAAATGTTCCAAGGGAGATCAAATATTAAAAATCATGTTCATCAAGTCAACACAGAAAAGTCTCTACCTAAAGCTAAGTACAAAGTTAAACAGTATTCATCACTAGCCAAACCTCCCATCCCTTTCATATTAAACCCAAGAAAGGGGGCAGTATTACACTTTGACAAATCAACAGACTCCATCTATATGAGACCAGCAAATACTGAATGAGGGAATCTTCCACCAAGAAAGACCCCTATCTAGTCAGTAAGCGCTGTCCGAATGAACTCAAGGATCAAGGTGTATCTTAGCGAGAAAGCCTATCTGTCAAAATGCCAAAACATATAGAGCTTGATAGAACAATACAAAAAACTTGAATTGCAGCCAAAAGAAAATAGGAAGCTGGTGTAATCTTCAGAGAGTTGATGCAATATGCTTTGTCTTGCAATACCAAACAGCGTGTACTTTCTGCACTAGCTGCAGCAACTTAATGCCTTCAGTAAGACTTCACAGGTGAAATAGAGGACACAGTTTGACCTGTAACACTTGTATTACTGATGACAAGTTATAAGAAAGGAAGGGAAAAAATCCCAGCTCAACTCTCAGAACCCAGGATGACTTTTCTGAGCAGACACTTAAAAGAACATTTTAAAAAAAAAAATCCATGCTAACTAGATATGGAAACAATGGGATGAGACAGAAATGGAATCCCTGGATAACACTTTATCAGCACTATGGGTGAAAACAGATGTGCAGGCGGTGTGGCAGCTTGGCAGCTCCCCAGCCCAAGGCTGGAAACAGTGATCGCCATTCTCGAGGTTGGGGAGTGGCACCGGCCGTAGGCATGTTTGATCACATATTGGCCTGCTGTGACCTGCATGGGTGGTGCTTGGCCCGGAATGAGTGCCCACGTTCATCTGAAGGACTCATTCCAGGTCAGTAGTGGGCCAGAGGGGAAACAGAAGTGCGATGAGCACCAGTCCACCCCACAGGTTCAGAGAACTCTGGTCTTGACGAGGTGGGCAGACATCGAGAGACAAAATGAGATTGCAAAAATAAGGGAGACCCGTCACTTACAGGGATATCTGTCTTTAATTCCAAAGATGGGGGAAATGGCCAAATATCTATCAGAGGATCACACACGGAGGGGGGAAAAGTTATTTTTGCAGCTCGAGTCAACGTGCTCCCCACTAGGATATTGGAAGGCAGGTTTGCTGGGATTCCTTACGCACATCGACTTTGCCCCTTTGATATGTTGGAGAACGAGACTGTTGATCATATTTTATTCAGAGGTCATCTTTATGACAATCTCAGAATGGTATACTTGAAAGAATTTTTGGATACATTTCCAGGGAGATCGGCTAGGTACTTGCAAGATCTAGCCCTGGATGATGGGGATTATGCGTGGACAGTTAAGGTTATAGATTTTCTAATTCTTGCAATGGATAGAAGGAAAAACTTTTTGGAATTTAAATTAGGAATCAATTTTGCTGAATCCTGACACCTTCATGTAATGTAATATATCATGTCTAAGATACGACAATTATTGTACTAATAAGATAAGATTCCTGCAAGCCCCCCCTCCCCCTATCCAAGCCCTGAAAACCCAGCCGCTCCACATCCCCCGACCCACTTCTTCCTCGCCGCCTTTCCCAATGCCTGCTAGTCGTTCCCCAAATATTTCTGTCTGCCCTCCTCTGCAGACTGCTGCAACTAACCTGATTGTAGCCAAGCCAAGCACGTGCACCTGAGACTTTGCAGCTGCCTGAATGTTTGTTTGTTTTCTCCCTTCTCTCTCCCACTGTCCCCTCTCCCTGTCTCCCCCTCCTTGTCTTTTAGATTGTAAGCCATAGGCAGGGACTGTGTCTATTTCTATGTTCTGTAAAGCACCAGGCGCTATACAAATGTTTATAATGTTTATAATAAAATAATAATAAGATATATTGTTTTACGGTTTGTATGTCAGTTTGTATTTTTATCTCTTTTGACAATGGTCTTTGGCCATGTCTAATAAACGGATTGATTGATTGATACCAGTCCACAGCGGGCCACTGTCACGTTTGTTTTCACCCTATGTTCTACACTTTAAAGAACACCATCATCCTCTGTTTTGGCAGAGAGGATTTGAAATTTCTTCTTGATACATTTTACTGCTCTCTCTGCAAATGAATCAACCGATAAAGGGACTGAGATCAGTTCATCAGGAGCTAAGCCAAAGACACATTAAATATTGCTCTTTGAATCAAACCAATCCTCATTCTCCAGAAACAGGCATGGTCTCTGCTTCAAAGGAAAATACACATTCCTGGAATCCAGAAACTGAACTATTCAGCAAGAAGCCACTATCCTATTGCACTGTCAGGAGGAGAGAAAGAGGAGGGCTAGGGATTTATGTGGCTAACACCACCATACAGAGAGTTAAAACAGTTACAAATGTACTAAAATAGATGGGGATTAGGAGGATAACTTCAAGGAGAGCATATATTATCCCACTTTTGCATAGTGTCAGTCCCTCATTTTTCTCTTAAGGCTCTGGTACAAGCCACGAAGACAGACAAATTATTGGACTAAGTGGACAATGGATGTTATCCAATACATCAATCTCTATGTGCCAGTTAAAGAGATGCTTAACTTCCCAGCATGTTGACTCAAAAAGGAAGGGCAAAAAAATTCTGTCTGAAGAAATCAGTTAGCTGGGTTAATTCTATGAGACAAGTTTAGCTGCTAACTTCAGCAGATGACAAACTTTTGTGCAAACTCTACCAGCTTTTAAACTAACAACAACACTGGGTATTTTTACACACACCTTCAAGTTCCAGATTTTTCAACCTTCTGGGTTTAGAAGTCCACAAGTAAGTTCCGGATGCATTTTTCACACAAACACTGCCCTGGGCCAGCCTAAAGTAGCCACAGCTGTAGACGTGAGGGGCTGCCATGGAAACCAAGTGACCACAGCTGCCTGGAGCAAAGCAGTTTACCAGGAGAACTTTTTACACACAAAAGTTCTGGGAGAAGTTCTATGTAGAAGTTCAAAGAGCCAGATGTTTAAGATCTGGGTGAGTGATTTAGACACACAGAAAGTTCAGGATGTAACAGCAAACATGCAGGAGAAATGTGTGTGTAAAAATCATCCCCACCCAGGATTATCTCCCACCTGTTATCTGTGAACTCCCAATTTACTGTAATCAAGCCAAGAAAGTGTACCGGAGTTCTCGCATCCTCATGAATGTTGCTTCCCTTGTCTCTTCCTCTGTTCCCCCTTCCCTGTCTCCCCTCCCTCTGTCTTTAGATTGTAAGTTCTCAGGCAGGGACCATGTCTATCTTATTTTTTGTAAAGCGCCAGGTACATCGCTGGCACTATATAAATGCTTATAATAATAATAACATAATAATAATAATTAATAACAAACACCCATTGACTTTAAATTAAGAATACCGAGATGTCATAAGGTTCATTAATAGTTTCTCTCACAAAACCCGGAATATTTGGCAACTTATTTGTGGAGAAGAGATCTAAAACAACATTTCAATTTAAAAGAGAGAGATTTTGTATGGTTTGAATTTAACAAATCACGATTTTATTGAGCATCCTTTTTCAAGTCACTTTAAGCAAATCTGTCGACTAAATGACATGCTGAGGTCTGTATTCACTTGCAGAAGGATTGTCACACTGCAGCTGCAAGTGCTTCTTTAACCTACAACTCTTTACAGCCACAGTTGCAACCAGCCAGCCCACCTTCCAGTTCATAGGTAACATGCGAGTGCAAAGCTTGTGGGGTGTGTCTGCTACAAAATGGAGGTATGGGTTTTTATTTGGAACATGCTGAAACTCTAAACACGGATGACCTGCAAGTACAATGAAACCCACCTATCAACGGTGCCAACTCCAGAACAAAAACTGTATCGATCTAAGGCATATGGACAGTTTGTGAGATTATCCCAGAAGTTCCCAAACTATTGATCTCGACCCTATGGGGGGCCACAACATCTGCAGATGAAGTCACAAGCCCAACAGCATGCATTTGTTAACTGCTTCTGTCCTGGTCATGGGATTATACTTATGTTTCATCAAAGTGGGGTCACACAGAAGAGTTTGGGAACCGCTTCTGTAGCCCTCGACTAATACATCATGCAAGAGGAGTGCAACACACTGACTTGATTTGAAAACTAAGGTTTTTTGATAAAGAGTTTTAAATTTAATCACAGCACAATGGGGGGGGAGGGGGAGTGATGACACCGGTAATGGTTTATTGAGAAGACCGAACTTGAGTCCAAGATGTAAGACCCTCAATCACAGCAATAGCCATGGGGTGAAAGTTTTAATAGGATTCACTCCTATACTCAACATAGTCCATCAGGTTGGTTTATCCATAACTGCTGATCAGAGCTGCAGCAAGTCTCCAGGCAGAGCTGGGTCTGCTGCTGACACAGGAAAAGGGACAGGGCCTAGCTCAGGCACCATGTTGGACACCCTGGCTCCCAGAGAAGACCTCACCATTAGTAGGGTTACCATATACACACATTTTTCTATGGCACTTATGAAAAATACATGTTGCAGGGCCTGCACTGGCACCAATACAGGCCCTGCAACATGTTTTCCCATAAGTGCCCTTGAAAATTTGCGTATATGGTAACCCTAACCATTAGCCTCCTGACTTTAAAAACTGGTTGCCCTGCCTAGGGCAGGAGTCGCTCTTGGGCAAAGCCAAAGGATGATGCCAAAGGGCACCTTTTGGTGTTGCCTTTTAGCGATGGCAGAGATGGGGCTATAGAAGGATATCTGAGTAATAGCTTAATTTGTGTTTCAATGTAGTTGACAGTAGCAGCTAGAATTTAATTTGTATTAATGGAATTTTAGAGAGTTTTGGGTTGGAAATGGTAGGGTGGGAACGAATTTGATATCATCATAACCCCCTGGTGAGAGGGGGGTATGCTATGGGCTGGGGTTTCCTCCAAGCAATGGGAGGAAGCAATGGGAGAGTTTGTTGGCGGTGTTTCCTCCTTTCTTCCTTGTTTCTAAAGTTTCCTCCAAGCAATGGGAGAGTTTGTTGGCAGTGTGGTATTTCTGTGTGTAGAAGGCATGGGGAGTGGAAATGGGGACTGGGATAGGACTTGAGGGGAAGGGGGCATTTATAGAGGGTTTTGTCACTTTGTATTGTGAATTTTTTTTTAAGTGTACTGTAAGCCACCTTGAATCCATTAGGGGAAGAACAGGGCGTAAATAAAAATAATAAAATGCAGATGGAGGTGTACTGGGTTTTCTTCTCTAGTTCCTTTGGTGAACAGTGACTGCCAATGTGGCTACTGAGCCAGCCAGCATTGAGCATCACTGACTACCAGGGTCTTTAGTCATAATGTCAATGGGTGTCTGAATGTGTGTTTTGACCTTGATATGAACACCAGTTTGGTTCAGTGTTCACCATGTGGCACTGTTTAGAGACACACAACCCATCTTGGGGCAAATCGGCATTTCTCTCACCACCTGATCTCAGCACGCAAGCGCTGCTGCCTCTTTCTCTGTGTTGTACCTGCTAACATGACATGCGATATCATTAGACACAACGTTGGTCACGTGCTCAGCTGAAACACGCAAATTGTCCTTATGATGCAATGGTGTTCACATCGTGTGTTCAACGGGTGGCCAAACTGGTGTTGGGATTGTTATGATGCTTACGAATACGTGCTTAGAGATTTTGACACCTGATATTATGTCTAAAGACGCCCTACATGTATGTTCTAAGAGACCGAATGAAAATCCTTCACCAATTTACCAATTTTTTTTAGAAAACTAATAATGGTAACAGCATAGGAGGACTTCTCCGAAGGTCACTCCTTTGACAAACAGGATGGAGTTGAGAAACATGGAATGTACTGAAAGAATCAGCATTTTAAAGCAATGGTAGAACAATTATCTATTGTCTAGAATAGCCATTATAATAATAAATGTATTAAGCATAACAATATGTTATTGCCGGCAAAGCCACAAAAATATACATACATAAACATCAAACATTTTTAAACATATAAACTTATAAGCTTTCTCTGCACCGTCCAACCCTAAACAGTTATCAGTTATCAATTATCAGCTAAATACAGGGGGAGCCACTGACCATAGAATCGCCAATAGGCTTGAATTCCAAAAAGTTTTTCCTCCTCCACATAGCCTGCCTCAGAAAACCACCCACATCCTTAATCACCTGAATCCTTGGGCTGTTAAGTAAGTATCTAAGAAGATCCCCTTCAGTCCATCCTACCCGTTCCTTAAGTATCGTGTCCAGAAATTTTTCCCTCAAATCGTCGTACAGATGACAAGATAACATAGTATGGGAATAGCCATTCTTTAACAGTTTGCAGAGCACAAACGATCCTATGTTGTTGACTATCCTCCTTAAACTTCCTTAAAGTGCATTATACTAAAACAAATACTGTGTTCCTCTTAAACAATTGCTTCAGCTGCTACAAGAATGTTCTGCAAATGCAAACAAGAAGGGGATGGAACTAAATGAACATGAGAGGTTCTGGAAGCAATTGTCTGACACTGAAAAAAAATCTGAAACCGCCTGGATCTAGAGCTCAA
Source organism: Sphenodon punctatus (assembly GCA_003113815.1). NCBI lineage: Eukaryota > Metazoa > Chordata > Lepidosauria > Sphenodontia > Sphenodontidae > Sphenodon > Sphenodon punctatus. Next base: position 1,977,476 of record QEPC01010260.1, read on the forward strand.
ATCCCATCTTAGCCATGAACTCAGTGGGTGGCCTTGGGCAAGTGAATATGGCTCAACCTCAATTCTCCATCTGGAAAATGGGAATAATGACCTTCCTCTTGGGATTGTTGTGAGGAGTAGATAAAGATACAAAACTTTCATTATTCAAAAGTGCTTTTCAATAAGTGATTAATAAAAGAGAAAGGAATACAAAGTTGATAGGTGTCCACTTTGAATGGGACATTAAATATAACCTAATAGAGAAACAATGAGAGAAATTCATAATGATGGAGCAAGAGAGGCAGATAATGTGCAAGCTCAAAAAAGAGCTAGTCTCTTCAAAGATATTGATGCACAAAGAGCTTGTTCCATACATTACAGCGAGTAAGAAAATGGCCTGTGGTAAAGAGAACTTTGCTTATCTAGCGTCTATCCTCTGGTATCTCCAAATATGGGAACACTCCAGAGCGGGTACTAGCTTACCACCAGGAACCCATGCTCACTGTGTTTTCCCCAATGGGAAAAACGCAGTGAACACGGGTCCCTGCTAACCACACATTCCTGTCTTTAGAACGATTACCTCTTTCTAGCATTCATCTGTGGATTATTTACTACTGTGTGATAGCCACACACACTAGGCCTGAAACGAGCAATTGCAGCAAATGCTGTTTCCGTTGGAAACAGGTCATTTGCCTTCTTTTGTGTGACTAGGAAACTTACCGGCTTTTTGCTATTTTTCTCTAATTCCAGTTCAGGAATTGCAATTGTTCGGAACTTCTATCCATCTGCCCTAACCTATCTGTGCGTTGCCCTAATGCAAAATGAACTGAACTGCTAACACTATGGTTTATATACTGGCTAAGGGACATACGATTGCCATCAATTGACATAAAGTGCTGTAAATTGACAGAAAATGGCAGAAATTGATGAAAATACCAGAAATTGGCAGGGGCTGGTCTCGACACTAGGGGAAGCATAGTATCCATGCATAGTGAGGAAATGCCTACGAACAGTCGCAAGTGCCCCCAAAATGTAGGCATTTCCTGACAGTACAAGACCACTTGCTCTTGCCTCAGCACTACCACACACTACCCCTCATCAAGATTTGGGGTAGCTACCTTTTGGTGAGGAGTTCAAGTGGCTTCTGCTGAGCCGCCCCCCAGCCCCTCACTTTTCACTCTGTTCAACATTATCAAAGTTTAAAGAGGAGGAAAGATCAAAGAATCCACATACAACAGGGCTATCAGGCAATGGGTTGTCAGAGAATTCACCCTAGATTCATAGGTGAATTATAAACAATTCAGAAGAGAGGAATGTATAGTGAGCTGCCACACTGCTTAGAGTGTTCCCACATATCACAGGGTAGATATCCCCGTGGTTTCTTTACCACAGATCTCTCTCTCACCATAAGATGTGAGCAAACCTTAAGAGACTGGAAATGGAAACAAAAGCCCATTTGTCCAAGAAAATGGAGATGGGTTAGGGACCATTGAGGGACCACAGGCTAAGGGTTGGGGCCATCTAGAGTGTGTGGCCACAGGAAAGGGTAAGATCTTAAAAAACTCAAGTGGGATACCCCCGTGTTCTTCCCCCACGCCAACCCTGGTTTGCATAAATGCAGGGTAATTTATGTCAATTATGCACGTATAAAATAGTCCATAACCTAACTTTGAGACTAGGCTGAGAAAAAATAATAATTTCATGGTTTTTTTTTAAAAAAAGCAAAGAAATCAATCTTGTACACATCATCATTTATTTTTCCAATTTTACCTGACCCTTCCCAAATGGCTCAGGGCAGCTTACAAACATAAAACAGAGAAAATCCCAACCTCCACAACAGCCTTTCCCCTCACCCCTCTACAACTCCACCCTACCGTACCACCTTCACCCCAAGAACAATCTCTCAACCCACCCACCCCCAAACCTGTCAGTCAGCCCCTACCCCTACTCCCCGCCCCCGGCAGCAAATGCTTTTTAAAACAAAAACACTGCGCTGCCTCCTGAAGATGCTTCAGCCCGGGCTCCGAGGGAAGGGAGTCAGAACATAAGCCAGACTTTAAACTTTGTACTTCATATTTCCTTTTCAAAACTTTTCTACATAACTTCCAGAGCAACCTTTGGCTTTTTCTACATTCTGAGCACCTATGAATTGGGTGGACTCGGACAATCCATTACCCGATAGCCCTGTTGTGTGTGGATTCTCTGATTTTTCCTCCTCTAAAATTTTATTATGGTGAACAGAGTGAAAGAGGAAAAGAAAAAAAGAAAAAGAAATCACACTTTCAGCAGAAGCTTACCTAAAGTTTTGCATCATTAGCAGAAAGGTTTTTTAAGAAATTTTGTTAACACAACTGAAGAGGGACAAAAGTCATATACCATGACCCCAAATTTTTACATTCAAAGAATGTAAAAATTACCTTGTATTCAAAATGTGCAAAACATTCTTACAATAAAGATATATCCAGACGTAGCTCAGTCAATGCAAAAATGCTCCATAAAAGAGGAGCAAAAATGCACCTCCTAATTTGCAAAAAATGTAAATGTGATGATTCATGAACTTTTATGCATTCTTAAAATACCTTACGGTGTATGTTTGAAGCTGGTCTGTGGGGGAGAAAAATGTATTTTTAAGACATCGAACTCATGCATACAACATTTCCCTCATAAATGAAACTTGAACTCCTGATTTTTATATTTCCTATACCAAGCCAGTTCATTTGAGCTACAGAAGCAAACGCATTATGTTGTTTTTAAAGCAGAGCTTAGGGAGGCACTTTGCTTACTGCCCACTAAATAAATAGCTGCTTGTTAGGATTCTGCAGCAACATGAACAGTATTGCTCAGTTGCTAAGTGTTAGGTCCATTATAAGGTTTTACTATTCGATTTTGCCTCATACCTGCCAAATGAACTCTTACCATTCATTTTCCATCTTGCTGAACTTCATCTGAGATGGTGGTGGGGCATTATTTTATGTGTAATAAGACTGAAGCTCACAGCAATGCTTACCCCACAGTTGGGCATTTATAGGGTTTCTTGCCTATGTGGTGAATATCTGGTGTTTAATAAGGGGTGGGATCAGTCTGTATTCCCCATTCAGGGTATTTGTAAGATTTCTCTTCTGTGCAGATTCTCTAATGTTTATTGAATGTCAGGTTTCTAACAAAGGTTTCCTCACACTCCTTTTATGTATAGGGTCTCTCCCCCATATGGATTTTCATTTTTAGAAAAGCACAGTTAAAGAAAGGAAGAAGTTACACGTACATTAAATATTACCTTACTAAAGGGGACTTGAACCCTTGACTTTCCAGTTTCCTTTTTCAAAGCTCTACCAGCTGACCTACAACTTCAGCAGTTTATTTAAAGGTTTGCATATTGCTCGCTAATTAACCATTTGTTAAACTCCCCATCAGTACTGACAATCCTTGGGGCACTCGTACTAAAAAAACGAGGCTCTATTCCAGGGGTGAGTAAACTGTGGTTCGGGAGCCACATACAGCTCTTGGGTAGTTCAAGTGGGGCTCCCATCCAGGGCTCATCCAGGACGCTGCCTTACTTGCTCTGCACACTGCACCCAAGTCTCAGCAGCTGCTCCTTAGAATCTCAGCAGCCAGGACTCTGGAGCACCAGCCCTGTGAGCCAATCATGAAGTAGGACAGGTTTGTGTGCACGCACATGCATGTGTGGCTTGTGCCTCTCAATCAGGCATATGAAGATTTTGGTACCTGCCTCTTGGGATTGGGGACATTTCCCATCCCTGTTCTATTCCTTACTGTGCCTGCGTGTCTACTCTGTTATTCAGAAAATGAGTAAGCAGCTCATAATTCCTCAGCTTGCAGAACAAGGGGTTAAAGCTGAAAGGAAAGAAACTAGCTAGGGGTATAGGAAGTAGAGTCAGACATTCTCACAGCTGTTTGTGCACCATCTTACAGCACATTACCCAGGGCTACAGGAGACTTTTAGTAGAAGAGAAAGCCAGTCTGTCTGTCTCACTCTCATCACAAAGCAAGACTGAAGAATTGTTTTGCCTACCATTTAGGGGACAGTGGGCACACACTACCTGAGACAGGGCTTTCCCACCAAAAACCACGACCGTCTTTAGACAAGACATTATCATGCAAGTCCACCTATATCCCCCACCCCAAGCTCCTGTCTGAAGGTGGTGGCGGTGTTCCCATGATCCACACAGCACCTACACATGAACGCACACAAAGCAATGGTGAAAAAAAAACACCTCGAATGCTCCAAGCAGGGACAGGCAGAATGGTGCGTGGGTATAGGTGCTCACACATCCCCAACCCGAATGAATGGCAGCAGCCAGCCAGGCCAGCTGAGTGGTCCGCCGTTCAGAGGCACCGTGGGCAGGGAAATGGCCTTTGCAAGGCACAGGAACTGGCCACGAGTGCTGGGGAGCCTGGTTCCCCAGCGCTCAGTCAGGACACGTTGATATCAGAGGCCAGCCCAGCCGCTTTCCCCCTCCCCCATAGTCCATGGCAGGGGGAATGCATGGAGACTGTCAGGGTACCCACCCAGAGAGCCACCTGTTTGAAACCCTCCCCCCCTTACTCCATACATGTAGGTGCTCTGCAGCCATCCCACTCAGTCGACATGGATGCCCCTGCCCCCCCCCCCCCGCCATGCGCATTTAAAATCGGCCCATGAGGTCTAGTATACTATCAATCACCACCCAGCTACTTTACAGGATTCTAACAAGGAAAGTTCACTCCCACTGGGACTGAATTAAATTGGAGATGTTCGGATAAGAAAAAGAGGAAATGGGCCTGACAAACTGACCAGCACAACAGGTTAGTGACGAAAACGTCAAACTTCCCAATGTCACAGTATGGGTCTTGCCTACATGAGCAAAGATATGTGCCATTTAACTTTGCTTTCATGCAATTATCTTTCAATTTTCCAATAAGCTTGGTTCTATTTAACACTTGAGGCTCTTTCCCTTTTTCTGGGATAAGACAACAAAGTGCATTCTTGGGAGCCAAGGGAAGCGCAGACTTCTCACAACCAGCGAAAGGTAGCAAAGCCCGTTGCACTCTGCCATTCTGGCGGCGACGGGGTATTGTCCCGCCCCCTCCCCCTTCGGGAGGAGACACGGAGAAGAGCAGAAGCCGTGGCGAACGGGCTGGCTAGCCAACCCTTTGCCTGAACTGAGGTTGCCTGGCAACCGTCTTGAAAGCGAGGCTGCGCGACGCGCACCTCGTTAGACTATGAGGGCCCCGCCCCCCATAGAAGGGGTGGACCTCTGTTCGCCGCATGAAGTGGCATTCTGAGCGAGCTTTTCTGAGCGTCAGCAGCAAAGGAGATTTGCTGCTGAGCTCCCCGGGACCACGCAGCAGATTAGGATCAATGGGCCGCACTAGGAAGACGACCAGCGGTGGGGGGAGGAAGAAGGCTATGCCTGATCAGGCCGTGCGGGCAGCAAGCCATCAGGACACACAGGGCCTAGAGGAGATGGCTGGCGGTGAGACCCCCCCGTGCGGGCAGCCATGTTAGAGAGGTTAGCCACGTGCGAGACCCTGCTGAGGGCAAGGAACCATCCCCAAAGGGAGGAAAGCCCCACAACTTCGGGGGGGCACTTGAGGCGCATAGTCTGACCCATGGGATCAGGGCCAGCAGGCCCAGGGAGGGGATGGATACTGAAGGGCCCCCACCCCTCTCGGGATCCAGTGAAGTCCCATCACAGGAACGGGGCCGGGGAAAGCAGATGGTGTTGCCCCCTGCCCGTTACAGGGAGAACGCCCCCACAGGGCCCCACACACGGGATCGGCCCATGCAACAGCACCAGGGGGAGCAACAAGATGTTCCCAGAGTGGAACAAAGGGGGAATAAGACCTTGCAGGCCACAGACCAGCCAACTGATATGGGCCCCTTGCTCCAGGCCTTGTATCCAGAGGGCGCGCTAGTGTGCACCTCCCCCCCCGCGGTTCAGACGCAGGGGATAGACGACACGTACGGGGTGCCTGGCCTAGCACAATACCAGCGGCAGGGGTTACCCTGGCCACCAGGGACTCATCAGGGTAATGCAGGCTTCTCAGTGCTCCTATGGTGGGGCTCCTGTTCCCCCTAGGGTAGCTTTGGCACAGCAGGACGAGGGAACACCACCCGTTGCTAGAAGGAGAACCGAGTCACCAGACCCTGACGATGGAGCCAGCAACGGGGACATATGGAGAAGGATTCTGGCCATCGAGCAGGAGCTGTGGGGCGAGGCCAGCAGTATGCCAGCGGGTATTTCCGGGACTGCTACAGAACACTGTGGGCCACATGCGGATGGAAGGCAAGGTGAGCATGGAGCCCTAGGTGCCGGGGACGCGACTGGGGTTAGGGTGGATATAACAGGGAGGGCCACTCTGGGGGAAGGGGTTGATATGAGGAACCATAGCATGGGGACACGAACCACCCACAGCGACTTACCCAGAAACCAAGGAGAGGGTCAGGGGGTGGCAGACGGTGGAACACTCCGGAATACCGCACCGCAATTAGTGATGTGGTATGGGGAGTGGGTGTGGATGACCCCAGCAGTGTCTCCAAGGTGCGCCCCAACCGTTGCCACACAAGTGGGAGAGGGCCCCTTAGGGAACGGCCTGAGAGCAGAGCATGCAAGAGGGTGAACCGAACCCATTCGTTCCAGCCCCCCGGTACTGCACACACAAGCAAGTGAAAGCCTCACTGGGACAGCACAAGGAGTGGAATTAGTCAAGATTCCAGAAAAGGTGACCAAGAGACTAAGCCCAGTTACGGGGGTACCGGAAGAACAGGTAGTGACCCGCCCCCCTCCACCACCAGGGGGCACTATCCCCAGTGTGGCTGCACCGTTTGGGGCACACCTGTTACCAGCAGTGAAGGACAAGATATTAAAGGGGGAGTACGTTGACATCTATGCCCTCTTGTGCAGTGATCCCATAGTGGACCACTCTGAGCCTGAGGAAGGGAAGGAGAAAGAGAAATTCAAGCGCCCAAAAGCCGACCGAAATTGGGCAAATTGGACGTCAGCATTCGCTGTGTACATGGGGGTCATACTCCAGGCTGACCCCAGCTGTGGTCTTGAACTCCATAAGTACGCGGACATCGTTCGCAGGGCTTATGGAACAGGGCCAGTAGGTGCATGGTTGAGATACGACACAGCATTCCGGCATAGGGCAGCCGCTACACCGGGGCTCCGCTGGGATGTACACGCCCCCGATTTATGGCTCGAGTGCATGGTGGACGTCACCCGTGCTCCCAGGGCAGATAGCGGACACCCACTGGTTAGGGGCAGTGTAGCATGGGGGCAAGAGTCCTTTCGTGGGGACGGTACAAGGGGTGGCCAGGGCACCACTGGCACCTGCTGGGAGTTCAACAAAGCTGGCCAATGCAACAGACAGGTGTGCAGATTCCAGCACGTGTGCTCGAACTGCGGGGCAGGTCATCCAGCAATTACTTGGCCCCGGCCAAGACAGAAGGGCGGAAAAGGGGGGTACAGCCAATGGGGCAGGGCCACCAAAGGAGGTGCGGGTCCTTCAGCTGGGACACGCCCAGGAAAGGTGGCCGATCCCAGTTAAAATTGAGCGACTAGAATGGGCCCTACGGGCTCACCCCAATAGGGAAGAAGTTGAATACATAGTTAATGGTTTTAGGTATGGATTTGTTATCCCAGCGGGCCCAGTTAAAACGCAGACACTGGTAAAGAATCTTAAATCAACATTAGGAATGGAAGACCTGGTCGAATCGAAGATTGCAAAGGAGGTAGCAGAGGGCAGAGTAGCCGGTCCCTTTAATCGCCTGCCAATGGACAACTTGGTCGTTTCCCCGTTAGGAATCGTACCAAAGAAAGCAAAAGGGAAATTCCACCTAATACACCACTTGTCTTACCCTCAGGGAGGTTCGGTCAATGATGCCATCCCAAAGGAGCTGTCAACTATTAAGTACACGTCTTTTGACTAAGCGGTTAATAAAGTTAGGACTATGGGAAAAGGAGCACTTCTCGTGAAATGTGACGTGAAATCTGCATTTCGGTTATTACCAGTGCACCCCAGCAGTTTCCACTTGCTTGCTTTTCAGTTCCAGGGGCGATATTATTACGACTGGGCCATGCCGATGGGTTGTGCAATTTCTTGCTCTGTGTTCGAGAGATTCAGTACCTTAATGGAGTGGGTGTTCACTCGGCGCCTCAAAGGGGCTGCAGTGTCCAAATACTTGGACGATTTTTTGATAATTGGCCACCCCAGGGCGGGAGAGTGTGCTGCCGCCCTGGGGTTATTCCAAGAGGTTGCCACAGAGATAGGGGTCCCCTTGGCTCCCGAAAAAACGGAAGGGCCTACGACGAGACTCACCTATTTGGGTATTGAGTTGGACACTGAAGCAATGTCATCAAGATTGCCTGAAGACAAGTTGGTTAGTATGCAGAACAAGATTAATGAGTGTTTGGGATCCCGTAAGATCACTGTTCAGGCTTTACAATCCTTGATAGGGAGTTTGAACTTCGCCTGTCGGGTGGTTGCCCCCGGTAGGGCATTCCTATCTAGCTTATATGGGAACCTAGTAGGGGATTTGCCACCTCATTTTCGGATCTGGGTTACCAGTGACATGCAACAGGACCTCAGGGTGTGGTTGACATTCCTTCAAGGTTTTAATGGGGTTAGTTTTTGGAGGGAATGGTGGCTTCTGAGAACCGACCTTCAGGTTCAGTCAGATGCTGCGAGTAAATTAGGTTTTGGCATATATTTTAGGCATCATTGGTGCGCGGCCCCGTGGCCAAACAGTTGACACGCGGTCGGCACCACCAGAGACCTCACTTTTTTAGAACTGTTCCCCATAGTGGTGTCAGTTCTCTTATGGGCGAACCTATTTGCTAACCGAACTGTCGTATTCAGGTGTGACAACTTGGCAGTTGTTCACATAGTAAATTCACTCTCCTCACGGTCCCAGAGAATCATGAAGTTGGTCCGAACATTGGTGTTGACCTGCCTGAAGGATAACATACTCTTCATAGCACGACATGTCCCTGGAATCGATAACGGCATAGCAGATGCCCTTTCTTGGTTCCAGATGGACCGTTTCCAAGAGTTAGCACCGGAAACCCGTGCAGACCCAGACCCTTTGCCACCAGGAATATGGAACCTTGGGAGGCAGAGGTGCAGATTACCGTCCAAGGGGCACTGGCCCCTCAAACACTGACTGCATACGGTAAGGCCTTTATAGATTTCCAAAAGTTCAGGGCAAGTAAAGGGGTGGGGATTAGGATTCCCAACTGAAGAATCAAAAGTCATCCAATTTGTGCTGACCCTTCACAAACAGGGATTGGTTGTCAGTACCATAGCGGGAAAAATAGCTGCCATCACCTTTATAAGCAAATTAAAGGGCTTTCCACCCCCGGACAAGGGTTTTTATTTAAAGCACATGCTCGAGGCATGGGCGCAGAACTGCCCGGTAGTCCGCAGTCCCCGTGCCCCAATAACATCTCCCATCCTTGTCCGGCTGGTGGAGGCCCTTCATGAGGTTTGTTACGACACCTATGAAACACAGCTGTTTAGGTCAATCTACGTCACCATGTATTTTGGCGGGTTTAAGGTTAGTGAGGTGGTATGTTGCTCTGCAAGAGACCCCTTCCATACAGCTTTTGGGGTAGATGACTTGGAGGATACAATGGTTAGGATAAGGTTACGCCTTCGTCGCTCGAAGATGGATCAGAAAGGGCGGGGTCAGTGTCAAGCTCCATCAATGCGGACCGGATGCAATTTGCCCAGTGAGACAGTTGAGGCGATATATGGCAATACGACCAAGTGTTCCTGGCGAACTGTTCATTCATGGGAATGGGATGGTTGTTACAAGTTACCAGGTAACATCAATACTTCGTACCACACTACACAGGTTAGGACTACCCTCGCAGGAATTTGGGACCCACTCATTCAGGATAGGGGCACCTACCATGGCAGCAGCAGCAGGGCTACCAGAAGCCGCAATTAAAGCAGTGGGGAGATGGTGGTCAGGGGCATATAAAAAATATGTCCCGCCCTATCACTACTAACCATATTCGGTTTGTTCCCTAGGGGCAGGGCAAAAAGGGTACCACGAATGGAAGTGTGGATCGTCGGCCACATTCTGGTATGATGGGTAGGTGCGGCTGCCAAAAAATCGGAATGGGGTTCCAATTTGGACTTGGGCGATAAGGCAAAGGTTAGATGGATGGGAAGGAGTGGGCTACGATGGAAGCAGCTCCTCCCAATGCTGACAGGTTTTGGGCACCTGCCACTGCCAGGAATATTAGTACTGCATTTACTAGGGGAGAACGACTTGCCCACAAGGAAAGGGGTCAATTTGATTATTAATATCAAGGAAGATTTGTTAAGGATTAGGGAGCGGTTTCAAGGGACCTGTATAGTTTGGACTGACTGGGTACGCAGATTCAGATGGGACAATGCAATTAAACCTGGCAGAGTTGATAAGGCCAGAAAGAATGTTAATAGGCAGGTAGTTAAATGGTTAAGAGGAATAGGGGGGTCAAATATTAGACATTTAGGAATTACACACACCAGGCCCGAGTTATACAGAGACGACGGAGTACACCTCTCCGAGCTAGGGAATGAGATGTATTTGGCTGCATTGGCCTGTCAGCTGGAAAGCCTCTTAGATTCCTAGGCGGTGGGGGTCGGGGGGATCAAGGTTGATCACCCCTTCGTGGCAGGGATCCAGTATGCCATGATAGGTTTAATAGGTAGGTTTATAAGGTATTACGAGTCATCTCCTTAAGAGATGGGGAGATGATACACAGTGTAATGCAGGGCATGGCATACACTGTGATCATGTTTCCTGGGAGTGGTGTCTTAACAGGGTCTGTAGGGACATGCGCTGTCTTCGAACCTTGTGGACACGTCACTCCTTACTCACGCCCGTAGTTGGGCTGTCACCCCCCTTCGGCCTTGCCCTGTCGGAGGAGGGAATATTAATGGTTCACAATGGTAATTGTTTAGGATACTGTCAACGGAGGGCACATCCGGGCAGTACCAAAGTTAATAAGTTAGATTAGTGAGTTGGCATGCTGGACCCGAATTGCTCATTGCAATTTCCCCACCGGCCTTTGATAATTTGTTTGAATAAAGAGTGCAGCCAGTTTTAAACCAAAAGAAAGTCTCCGTGTCTCATTGGGGTGCGTCGACAAAGAGATGCCTCTGAAAGCACGAGTGAACTCATTTAGATGGTGGGGTAAGAAAAGGAGCAATAAGATTAGGGGAGAAGCTATTACACTTTATTTTTCAAATGAAGCCTTCTTTGGCCACAATAGGACTATAGTATCTGTGAAAATATGGATAGTTAATTGTAATCAATTTTCAGCTGCAATCCTCAAAGCCATTTATTCCTAACTACTTCAGGGTAAGCGATCTGAGGAACATAGGCTTGGTCTATAACCAACAAGTAGCTTGTAAGCCATGGGCAGGGACCACGTCTATCTTATTGTTCTGTAAAGTGCCAGGTACATAGCTGGCGCTATACAAATGCTTATAATAATAATAATATATTAGCTTCTAATTTACGTGGCAATGGAGAGAAGGGATGGACATTTCCACTGCACAAACCAATGCAGGTCTCACCTTAATAGAAGGTATTGTTGCTCTTGGAAGCTGTCCGCAAGACACAAAAAACTCTAACTTAATACAATGTTGTACTGGTGGTTTTAAAATTATTTTTTCTTAAAACTAGTCATTATAAGTTATGTGTTTGCTTGTCTGTGATCAAAACTGACCTTAAAATATACCAAAAGGACATGTGAAACCATGCCTCCGAAAGTCAGTCACCAGAACCGACTTACAAGGCCATTGCCTCTTATGGATATAACTTTTAGGGAGGGGAATCCTAATTTTGTATTAATACTGAAGTGCACTAAAGGAGGCACTTTAGTATTAATACTAATAATACTAAAGCAAGCAGCAGATACTAAAATTCTGTTTAGTATTTAAATCTAGAAAAGGTCCCGGTGACATTTACCATCAGCTGAGCTCTGTTCTGCTTTCTCTCTGTCGCTCTGCATTACCCCCCACTTGTTAATTGCTGTCCTGTCAATTTCACCGGGGCTCTGGTTTCACCCCACCCACTAAGAGCCCCCAGCTCCTGGCATTCCCCCCCCCCACAAACCCAGTGCCACCCCAACCCCTGAACCCTCCAGTGCCAGCCCCCCCAAATAACCCTCGCCCCTCACCTAGGCACAGTCAGCTCCGTTTGACCACACAGCACCCCAGCCTAGAGCCACAAGGCACCCCCCAAGTCCACAGCCAACTCCAAAGCACCCCCCACCCACTAAAAGCCCTCAGCCCCTGGCATTCCCCGCTCCAACCCAGTGCCCCCACCCCACCCCAAAGCAGTGCAAGTTAGTATGCTACACTTGACTTTAGCAGACTCTTTACTAGTTTTAGAAACCCCATGGATCTTTTCCCATTGGCTTCAATGGAAAATGAAAATGAAATAAAAACGAAAACCAAACACAAAGTAAATACAAGTCCATCCCTAATAATTTAACATTTTTTGTTTTTAAGAGAACCATTATTAATACCCTTTTGCTTATGCTCTGACATAGCCATATTGTGTTGCAGAGAAAGACAGCAATGAAAAAAAAAAAAGCATGAGAAGTATAGCAGGCAACACAGCATGAATTCTGAAGCTATAGATGTAGTAATTGAGAAAATGACATCAAAAGCAGCAATCAGCTATGAAAACTATGATTCCAAAAGCATGTGCCCCACTGTTATATAAATAGACTGTATATCTAGACTACATACTATTAGACTGGATGTTGGACCACCTGCCCATCCCTGTTATTTATATCCAGATTTCTCCTTAATTGGGATCTAAATACGTATGCATGAGAAAGATTCTTCTCTTTGATAACCCACGGTTGCATTTTAGAGGAGTGAGAGCAGGTGGTATGGATTGTGCATCTAGGATTTGATCATAAAATTACTGTGCAATTCAGCTACAGTGAAAATTTTCTCTTTACAGGATATACAAGATTCATGTGGTTTTGAATGTATGTTTTTTTATGAAGTTAACATTTAAAAGAATAAAAAACTGATCTTCCTCTAATACAGACAGAAATTTCCTTTTCAGGCCAGTTTTTTTTTAGGTAGCATGACTGACGTATATTTAACCCTTAAAAGGACGACGAGAAAAGCCCAGGGTTAAACTAGCTTCCTAAAGACAAGCCTGCAGATTTTGGGGAAGGAAGGAGGAATCTGCTTCAGTCAGTCTCTCTTCTGGCTGTGTCATTTGACACTTTGGTACTGAAATGCTATGTATTCAACACAGTATGTTGCTAATCTAATCTAAAGCGGCACAGTGAATACTGCTGTGCCATGGAAATGTTTTACAATGCAAACATGATTAGACACATAGGTGAAGCTTTACATGCTACTGTTTGGGGAGCAAAAATTTCATAGTACATGAATGACGAGAGGGCCTCCCTCTTCAAATCAGCCTTATCAAGACTTGCATTAACAGTGTTCAATTCAGGCTGGGCTTTAATCTTACTGTCTACATTTTTTTTCTTTTGCTTGTTAATATGAATGCTCATCTTACAATAATTATGGCAATTTAATGAAGAGTAAAGAAAAGAATGATTAATAAATGCCTTCACCATTTGTTATGTTTTTGGCAAGTCAAGCTGTATTAAATCATGCATACATGAAATTAAGAGGCTACAGAATACACAGTAGTCTATTGAAGAGAAAACTGATAGGTTTTACTGCGTATCACAAGACAATTGGCATAATTTGATTTTTTAATCGGGGGCAGGGGGAGAAGGAACCCCATACCACGATGGATCTAAGAGCTATAATGAAATATGCCTTCTGTCAGACTCAAGATTTCTGATCCCAGGAACTGAGATGAGGGTCAGGAACTGTTTCCCTGTACTGGCGACCGATTGAAGAATAATTATGGCACAAAACAGAAGCAATATACTTGGGGGGAGGGGAGGGAATCCTCAAAGGACATCAACACAAAGCATTAGCAGAAAACAAGTTAATTACAATCCTGCTCCATCCCTGCAGCTATTCTCAACCTTCCCTCCCCGCCCGCCCCCCCTCAGGATTGCTATTTCATCACAGAGGGTACTTTTAAACTAGACGTGTCCACGTAGAACCCCCCATCAACCACACATCCAACTGCCCATGTGAACACTGTGCGTGGTGGAGCATGCTCCAGTGAACCATGCAGCGGTCGCTGTTGGCCATGTGCTGAGCAGTGCAGAAAAATCGGGAGTGGCCCATATGGAGGCTGCCTCCGTGGTCAGGGTACCATGCCAGGAGCTGCCCACGTGAAGTACTCCGCACACGTTACGCATGTGGGCACCCCGCAGCCATGCCACTCAGCAGTCCCTGACCCCTCCACTCGCCTTTCTCATTTAAAAACACCCACAGAAATGGTGCGAATAATAATTTTCTAGCCTTCATGATTGTAGAGAAAAACCTTTAAAAGCATTTATTTAATTTTTAAAAGCTTAATACCCCACCCCTCCTGCCAAAAGCAGCTCGGGGCGGCTTACAACAATATAAAAACAAATCTTGAACATTAAAAACAAATATTAATGAGAGAAGATAAAAACATACATAACCCATCCACCCTAACCCCCTACCCCTAGGACTGCAATCGGGCCTGGAGGCTCAGAAATCAGAAGGCACATTTAAACAACAACAAGAAAGTTAAACCTTCATGAATTTGAAGTCGACCTTTTGATTTCCTAGGGACCTGACTCATGATTTGTAAACAGATGTGGTTAACGCACCCACCCTCGCCCCTCTAGTAGCTTCTCCATTAGTGACGGGTATCTGTTTACCATCACGCTGGTGACTAAGCTAATGAGAGGAGGTTAGTGTAATGTAGACTCTGTAATGTCTCCAAGTATGTCCCATGTGAACTAGATACTTCGAGAAGCCTGAGCAGATTTGGTCCAAGTTCAGCGCCTGTGTAATTAAAACGAAGGCTGTGACTTATGCTCAGCCAGCCTGCCTACTCACTACTTGCTAAATATGACAACACTCATAAATACAACCATATCTTAAACATCATGAAACAGATTTTATGGTTTTCTTCCAAAGTGTGCGCTTCTTAGTAGTTATGTGACTAATATTTGGCTGAAAACTTAACTTAGAAAAACCTGGAGAATATTAAATGGGGAAAATATTTTGAAAAGAAGATTCAAATACGAAGAGCAATCCAGCACTCTTTGGGTAAAAACAAAATGAAACGATAGTCCACGTTAGCCCCCAACAGCACTCGCCTGCCCGTGTATTAAGCGTTCACCAGATGCTTGCCCACACACAGCCCCCACTTACAGCATCATCCAAAGACATCGCAGGCTCACAGTGTGGGCCAGTGCGTGCTAATGCACACGCCTACACAGCCACCTCCTGTTTATTAGGTTTGCCCACATCCAGGTCTGCCAGCACCATAGAGTCGCGTCTAGTGTGGCTGCCAGAGTGTGATCAGCTATGAAGCAGCTGAAAGAGAGAAAGGAGAAGGTCCTTCCAGCACCTTCGCTCTCTCCTCTTTCAGCTGCTTGCATGCTCAGGCGGCTGCGAGAGAGCTATCAGTAGTGAAGCAGCCTATCAGCCTTCTCCAGCTGTGACTCCTCCCCTTTCCAGCAAAGTCAGGGCTGGGGAGAGGAAAAGCGCTGAGTGGCGCCACCTGTGGCAACTCCCACCAGCACATGAAATGTAGGCAGGGGGCTGCCCGTTTATTAGCTCTACACACTATAACGTGAGTGGGGGTGAGTAGAGGCTGCACGGACCAAACATGGACTTCAGTGTACTATTTGTCTCATTTATAAACACTAGGGGTGGTACNGGGGGGGGGGGTTATGAACCCAACACAGACTCCAGTGGGCTATTTGTCTTGTTTATAAACACCCTTAATCTTTCTCAGAAAGGGTGTTCAGAAGGACTCTAAGACTTTATAACGTGTAAGTAAAAACACTACAAGACATGCTTTTTTAAAGAGAAGTGGCCAGTCAAGATAAGGAAGCACTGGAACACAAAGACTAATTAAGACGGAAGGCGTTGTCAAAGCAGATGGTGGCGGTATGAAAAGGATACTGGCAACAAAATTTTGACCAGGAGTTAGAATTCTGGAGCAACAAGGAAACTTTAGAACTAATGGAAAGGTTTCAACTTCAGTAGGAAAAAAAGTTTTAATAAAAAATTCCACTGCAATGGCTGCAACCCAAAAACACTGACCTTAAAAGTGACCTTTTTTAAAAAAAATAAAATAATTGTTCCCCCATTAGTAGCCAAAAAAAGTTTGCATGCTGTATTTTCCCTTTAGTGTCCTACTCCATTGGGGCTATTCACAATCTGTGCACGTCAGCATCTGCTTAAACGTGTGCCTCATCAGGGACCTTGGCTGCTTTTAGATGAGCATGTCGCCATTGCGCAACCTGCTTGTGCAATATTTCAAAATCCGGCAACGCATGATTACAGGAGACGGCCGTCAAGGATCATGCGCATGAAAGGCAGTCACGCACTATTTGCCAACTGCAAATTAAACACCTCACAATCAAGGGTTTTACTTTGCTGTCGGCAAATATCGCGTGACCGCCTTTCATGCGCGTGATCCCTGACGGCCGTCTCGTGTAATCCCGTGTCGTGGGATTTTGAAATATCGCACGAGCAGGTCGCGCAATGGCAACCCGCTCATCTAAAAGCAGCCTTTAGTCCTAATGTGAAAAACTTTGGTCCTTCAACTAATCATTAAAGCCACCGACCTTTTTAACAGACAAATAGCCCTTTTCCCCTAGTTGCTCCTGTCCACTCTGAAAGGTCTCCCACCCCTTTTACACAGGCAGCCCCTCCCCCATATTCCACTGGCCCCACTTCAAATCATATCCTTCCAGAGTGGCAGCCACAATTTTGACTGCCTCCCTTGGCCTTAAAAAACAGGAATATGTACTCCCTAAACCACCAGACTAAGCCTGAGGCAAAGAAGTTCTAAGATACCTTAATCCTCCTGGCTGGTTTCCATCAAGCTGCGCCTCTCTGCTCCTAGCATAATTTTGCAATAACGCCAGCAGACACCCTCCCTATTCCACTTTACAATTCAAATTTAAAAATTCCTTCAGATGCTGTTCCTTACTGATTTGTGACTTATAGGATATATAATCCATCACAATTCAACAAGAAAACAAAACAGACGAAGGATTATTTAAACATTTAAAAACAAGGTGGGTTGCTGAAATGTTTAGTACTGAAAAGCAAATAATTCTAGTGCTGCAGTTTCCTCTGTCTATAAAACAAAAGCACATGCTTTAGAAAGTGAGAGCTTTTCATATTACAGTGCTTCTTTCTGGTCTTCTGCAAGAATAAGGATGTATTTAGCACTGACAAATGTTGGATTTTCTTTGATTTCACCCCTGAAGTGTATTTATTGGGTATTTTCTTTTTTTCCTGTGAACTCAATTATATATCTGGTTGGTTGAAAACCATACATCCCATTCAGTACAAGACAACAAAAGGGGGGATTACCATATTGTTAAAAGGGACAGACTTATTTTTAGTCCATTTTCTCCTGACACCTAAAAGCTATTAGGATACATTTCCTGGTGGTTAAATCATTATTACTATTATTTTCTTTTGCTCATACTGCTAGCTATTTATAGAGACATTCTAGTAACAGACATGAAGCAGATCTTTTTTATTTTCCTTTGCACTGCATAGGTTGTTTTTTTAAAAAAAACAAATCTGTGTATTTAATACCTAGTAGAATACGAACGTAAAGATATAGAGTTGCATGGGAGGAAGACCTGCTGTGTTCTTGCTGGCACACACAGTAGACACCAAGTTTCTGACATTCATGGAAAAGCTGTCTGGAGTTGAATGGAATGGAGAATGGTATCCACGTAATAAAAGTCTATAACAAACTGTAAAAGAGCTACAGACAAGCTATCATTTTCCACCAAATATCTGTCTTCAATACTCAAACCATTTACTCTCGAGTAGTCCTACTGAAGTTCGAGTAAGAAGTTTCAGTGACGAGGTATATACGATTAATTTTTAATAGACCTGGACTGGTCCCACACTTAATATTCTACATTCTTTAAGTTTTAAACTTCCAACAGCCAGTAGCAGTCATACCAAAAAACAAAAAACCCACCTCTAGCTGCTGTAATTACACACAAATGATGGCTATTCTTCCCCCAAAATAGGATTGTATGCAAAACAAGGAGTTTATCCACTCTACCCATCACCTGCATGCCCTCAACCTTTCACCCCTCACCAAATTCTGGCAAATACGTGGCTTCTACACCATGTCCAGGTCATCAAGTTTGGGCTATTTCAGACTAAGAGTATGAAAGAAGTTTCAGAGTTGTAGGCCACCAAAGACAACACTGTAATAGCAAGGCTCCTCTCTACTGTCATGAGGCAGACCCAGGTCAAAGGCTTCTGCTACGGACCACAGCTGCAATAGTACACCACAGGGAGAAGACGACCACTTGTCACGTTACCGGGGAGGGGATAGGAAAACTTTCGTGATGGCAATCACAGCTCTATTCTCGTGGGAATTAGCACATGTGGGAACGTGCTATTTCACTTTTATCCCATGAGAACTCCCGGCCTTGTAAAAGCTACACTGGGGGACCCAGTCATGCACGAGGGTTCTCGTGGGACAAAAGTGGAACAGCGCATTCCCACATGCACTAATTACCATGAAAATAAATGTGTGACTGCCATCACAGAAGATTCCCTGCCACCCCAGTAACATGTGAAAGTGGCCAGAATCTCAGAGGTAGGCATGCCTGAGAAATTAGCACATGTGGGAAGTGAACCAGCTTATTCAAGTGAACTCAGCCTCGGCAGCCAATAGCTTCCCAGGCCTTACCTATATGGCATAGGTAATACAACAGCCTAACAAATCAAGGTAACTAAAACAGCATCAAGAGTGCTAGCTTCATTTCTGTTGAGCTTCTTATCTACACTAGCCGAAATCGTTAAATGCTTTATTTTCATTTCCAAAGAACTATACTTAATTTTACAAGTTCTGAACCAATGTAGATTAACCAAAACAAAAAACTTAAGTTTTAAAAAAACCAAAACTTAAATGCACAAGTTTTCTTAAAATACAAACAAAAAAAATTCAAAAAACCTTCCACTCCATACATTGCAAAACATAAACGTCAAACATAGAATTTAATTCACAATTAAAGCCATATTTAATATTTTATCCTCATCAACATACATGTAATATATGTACTAGATTCCTTACCATACATACTTTAATTCATTTTTATCAATAACTAAACTTGTACATTTTACAATTACAAAACTGTAATTTATTATCATAATTCGACAAGGAACCATTTTGTCAGAGTGCATTAAGTCTGTTTCTACAGAACTTCATTGTGTACAACGAATTGTATAAGGTCTACACTCACGTTCTTTACTTCATTGTATGAACTGTATACAATTTGTATACACAAACAACAGGGGGATGGAGCGGCGGGGCAGGAGGGTTGCACGGGGCTGGGGGTGGGAGGTTTGCGCAG
>QEPC01010260.1:1996988-2073478 GCA_003113815.1 Sphenodon punctatus
GAGGTTTGCACAGGGCTGGGGGTGGGTTTCAAGTCAGGGGGGACAGGAGGTTTGAGTGGGGTTGGGGGGGTTCAGATCAGGGATCAGCGTAGGGGTGGGGGGCAGGCCAGGGCTAGGTGCGGGTGGGGGGGTTGTGGTCGGGGTTTGGGGGCTGGCAGATGGTATGCGTGGGGCTGGCGGGGGGTGAGCACGGGGCTTGAGGGGGGTGAGGTTGGTGTGCGCAGCGATTGCGGAGGGGGGCAACTTTGGGGCTTGCGGGGGCTGGGCAGGTTGTGGTCTGGGTAGGTATTGGAATGGGGACACAGAGGCACCTCAGGAGAGGTGAGACAGCAGAGCCGATCAGGAGATAAGGGGATAAGCAACCCATGGCTTCACCCAACTCTGAGGGGCGCTGGGACTGGCATACTAGCAGGATACATGCAATCCCGGGGTTTGCTGGAACCATCACCGCTGCCTCAGGACCATAATAACGGAGGGGATCCAGGTTTAGAAATCCCCTTTCAAAATTCTTTGAGCTAAAGGCACTGAGCTGATGGGGTGAAGGGTTAAGTTCACGGTTAAAGTTTGGCAGAATTAGAGCCCTTAACCCCATTTACCACCAAGATAGGCTAACTGGGTTCTTTCTCCAATCAGGTTCTTCATTTGGTTATTAATAAAGCTGCAGCCATTTAAAATCCAATACGGTCTCCATTGCCTCATTTCGTGTGCATGTGACAAAGAAGAATAAGTTCATGGAGTCTCCCTTTCCAGCCCAGAACATATTATTTATGACATGTTCAAATGAAAGCTCAGATGCAGTATAACTGGACCAGATCATAACAGCTACTAGCTGTGATGTCAGAGAGATTTCTGGAAGGGACAGTTCAGACAACTTGGATTGATTCCATAAACTTTCAATTTAGAGCCAGTCTGCAGCTTACCACTACAGTATTATTTTTGACCTGCATGAAATTTATTTTTCACTTCTGTTTTTCTCTCGGTTCTTGAAATTACAATTGGTATAAAAATCAGAAGAATCTCATTAATCCTCACTAATGACTGGAAGACCCATTGCAAATTACTGCATTTTGCAAATTAGTAAATGGGTAAACTAACCAACGCATCACAGAACATGCTCTGTTCATTTGACAATTACAATTTACTTTTAATTATTTATGATACTTCATAGCAAATTAATTCCCTAGTGAATTCGGTTAAAAATTACAAAAAACAGGATTCTCTACAGTGCTGTTACTGATACTAGAGATCATTTTGGATCAGTCTCTTTATTACAAGTAGAGTTAATGCAAGGTCTAGAATCACCCACCTGCATGATAGCAAATAAGTCTCTATTACTCTTGGGATCTTTTTGCAAATGCAGATTTTAAGCTGTCTAGTTTCATTTGTGGTAAGGGTGTCATCCATCCCCCCCAAACACACACACCACCCCCAAGCAACTAAAGGGAAAACCTTCTTGTTTTGTGTTCCCACACACTAGATTTGCATCTACTTATGGATCAGCCATGTGATGCAACTCTATGGCAGCGTTTCCAACTCTCACAGTATTTGATGTCTTTCCAAAAGTCCCACCTCCTATCATCATGAAGCTATGTGACAATCTCAGCTTTTGCTTAAAGAAAAAAGAGGTTCAAGCCTTCATGGCTATAGAGAAGCTTAAAATATACTAACTCAAAGGCTAAAAAGAACCCCCGAAAGAAATGTTATGGAGTTTTTAAAACCCAATATAGGATGTGAAAGTTCTGTTTAAATAACCAAATGAGCAACTTGTTCCCCCTTTCCTGTTCAAGTAAGCCACTACTGGGATGCAGAAACCATTCTCCTTTTATGCTGTTTTAGCATAGTTCCCTAACTTTCCTTTTAGAAAGCCTGCATTTCCACTGAAGGACCTTAGCCTGAAAAAGAAGGAAAGCAATTTAAGAAAGCTTCCACCCATTATCGAAGAATTGCATTTTGTTTTTCTGTGCCATTAATGGTATTCCTTCGGCACATTCCCTTGAACAGAAAAGATTATTTAACAAGGTGATTTCATTAAACCTGCATTACTACTTCACTTTGGTATCGTCCACACTGCAAAACCTAATCATTCAAAACCTATTTAGAACCATTGCAATCTCCCCCCTACTGGTCATGTCATGAAGAGCACACAATTAGATATATCCTGCCATGCTTTGTATGCAAAGCATTTCTGTATGGAAGGACCAAAACGAACCATAGAGTTCACAGCAGAGAAACACTGTGTTGCAAACTGGGAATGATTTCCATTCTTGTGTTCACAACCCAAACATGGACAAGATTTGCATGACAGATACTTCAGTTTGAATTAAAAAATAAAGGGGAATAAACTTAAACCCCAGGTTTAAGTAGCTTGATGTATAAACAATTCTGAAGTACAAGCCAGTTAAGAAATTTAACTGTTCACTGGAATGTGCTCTCAGTTGCTTTGTGCAATGATCACCATAAAAGATTTTAGAACTAGCCTTTATTTTTGCATTCTTATGTACAATGTAGCTAGGATTAATGTGTACAATTATGAGTAGATAATAAATGCATGGATGACTTTAACATAGTCCTGCATGGCCATAGAAGGAAAGTTACTCCATGGCAATTTTCCCTTCAAGTCCAGCAAGGTCTAGTTGACATTCAAAACAGGAGTGGGATGGTTTCTTCTTTCCTTTTACGCAACCTCTGCACACAGAAAGTGTTGCAATGAACAATTAATAAACTAGAGACCCGAGCCTTGACATACCTCTACAGCATGTCTCATAGGCAACTTTGAAAATTAGTACAAGCTCTGAGGGATGTGAGTTAGGGATGGGAGCACTAAAAGTGTGCTCAAGATGGGGGTGGGGGTGAGGAAGGGGAAGGTCCAGATCATCAATCTGTGCCATGGCTCCATCCCCTAGCCTGGTTTGTGCCCTTTAGAGACCAAGTTACTTCTGCTGATTAACCTGGTCCGTAAGTGTATTGTTAAAAGGGAGTAGTTCTGTTTTGAGTGTTTGGGACACTGGCCTCTCCTTTCAGTATGGTATTGACTCAAACAACGTTAGAGAAAGCTGCAGCTCAGTGCAAAAGTCACTGACTTTTTAACCTGCCCCCAGACTGGCCAGTCAGGGCCAGCCCTACAGTGGGGTGGCTCAGGGCAGCTGTCCTGGGCCCTGCTCCTGGGGGGCGGGGTGCACTTGGGGGACCCAGCTCCCAACTGGACAGTGGCCGGGAGGCGGGGCCCCCACGCGGGCCCCCACGGACGACTGACTGGTCGGTCCACATCTCCCTGGGCCCTGATAGGCAGAAAGGGGGGGCATGAAGTGAGGGAGAGGCAGAGCCCCCCCCCATCCCCCCCCCCCCCTCCGCTGCCTGTCAGTCTCGGCCAGGGGAAATGTGGGAGAGGCGGAGCCTCTGCCTCTCATTTCCCCTGGCCGAGACAGCCAGGCAGCGGAAGGGGGGGCCTGCCGCCAGTGGAAGTGAGGGAGAGGCAGAGGCCCTGCATCTCCCACACTCCCTGCAACTTCTGCTGGCGGCAGGCAGCGGCGGCAGATTTAATGTGCCGCTGCTGCACCCACCACCGGCAGAGCTTGTTGCAGGGAGCCGCCCCAGCGAGCCGGCCCAGGGCCCAGGATGGCGAGGGGCAAATGCAGAAGCCAAGGCAAGTGCCCCCAAAATGGCTGGGGTTGGGGTTGGGCGGATGGGAGTGCCCCTCCACCCGTCCCTGAGCCCAGGCCCGGGTAGCGCCCCCCAGCTGAGCCAGGGAGCACCCCCTGAACCAGAGAGCACCTCTAAGCCTGCCGGCTGCTGGTGGCTTTGCCGCTGGTGGGAGACTGGGCCACGCATTTCTCCCCCGTTGTGGGCCCCACGGATACGAAGACCAGCCCTGCCCCCAGAGAACTTCAACCTCACTAGAGGATTTTACCCTCTCCAGGGGATCCCCAATAGAGTTCCCCATGACTCCTATATTGTTCCTTCATCCTCCCCATCCCCATCTAGCCTATATTTCTCATTCTTCCCCTTTTAATTTTGTCCAGTTGCAATCTGTGGAGGGATCATAGAGTTCTGGTCCTCCACAGCTCTCAGTGTTAAGAGTCTGTTGCAGGGAGGAGATAAACAGGAGGACTTCCAGTTGAGGCCACTCTCTAGTTTCCTGCTTAAGTGCAGCCCACTTGTAAGCGAGCTGCTACCAGGTCTCTCTCCTCTATCTCAATAATCGCTATTGCTTCATGGCCACTCCGGGCACCAACGTTTGTTTGTTTGTTTATTGCAGCTCTAGCTTTCGCTGTGGCCAAAACTCAACACAATATAGACATTTAACAATTATAAATAAATAAATAGATAAGTAAGATAAAATATACTAAAAGCTGCTGTATCTACAACAATCTAACTTAGGATTAGACAACTCCATTTAGCGACATAACACCTTACAAGCGACATAACAGCATACAAGGTATACAATTACGGCTTCCCCGGTTGGGATACAGTTGTGTCCGTAAAGGAAGGTAAATACAAGGCAAGATTTATCAGTGGCCCCAGTTACATACCCTGTTTCCCCTTGATCCTCTCTCATCTAGCCAACTTTGCTAAAAGCCCTTATCGCATATTCTTCCCCGCATTATACTAGGAAGTGCGGTTCGTTTATCCTGCAACACTTTCCTTTTGTTTATAGCAAGCCACACATAGATAGCAATTATGAGCATATCTCTAGGATCAGATAATATTAATAAATCAGAGGCAAAGGTCATCCCCTGGACCAGCAAGGGAGGCAACCATACCTGCCTCAAGTTAGCATAGTAGGGACAAACCAGCAAAAAATGTTCTACCGATTCCACCTCTCCAAGGCTGCAGTAACATAATTGGAGATGGTATGGAGTACGCGCCTGCCTGCCCTCAGATACTGCCTTCTGGATGAAGCAGAACTGAGTCAGCGTGTAACACCGCCTAAGTTTTGGGTCTTTAATGCTGTCCAGATATTCCTCAAACAAGGCCAGCCCGGGAGCCACCTTCCATGCTTCCAAGGCTGCCAAATCTTCCTGAAGGGCAATGTCCCTTACCCTAAGCTGGATCTCCTGATGAATATACTTCAGTGATTTCCCTACGAAATATTCCAGGGAGAAGCCTAACTGCCTAAGGAGCTGTCCCAGGTATAGAAACCAAGGATACAACCTAGAAGCCAGATCTTCTCTAAGGCACAAAAGTGGGAAGTCAGAATCCTGAGCTGACAAAACTCGGAACCAATAGCGCAGAAATGACAGCTTTGCTAGTGATTCCAATGAGGAAACGGCAGTCTCCAATCTCAGTACAGCCCCTGGAGTACAGTTCGCCACCCGAAGAAGTCTACGAAGGAAGCCGTTTTGAACCCTTTCCAGCTGAATAATATTGGGCCTTGAAACTATTTCCAGGCCAAAGAGAGCCATTGCTGGAATCTTTGCCCTGTATACCTGGAGAAACGCCAATGTAGTAACGCCTACCGAGATATTAATGGCTCTATTAAGGACCTGGGCAGCTTGCTGTGCTTTTATGGCCCTCTCTGCCAAATGAGAATTCCAGGTACCCTTGTTTGTAAAAGTAATCCCAAAATATTTAAAGGACGTCGTTACCCCAACGTCCCAACTGCTGTTTTCAGTACCTTTGGGGTTTTCCTTTGTCCCATGACCATTAATTTGGACTTGGTCAGATTCATCTCCAAGCCATAATCCACGCAATAGGTTTGAAATCTGTCAGTCAATTACCCTCCTTAGCCCTACTTCAGACTGTGGGAAATAAATACCACGTCATCAGCGAACTGGAGCAGGTTAATCTGAACATTTCCTATTTTAGGGGGGGTGCCCTTTGACAGATTTAATGTAAGTAACCAAGTCAGAGACGAAAAGACCGAACAGGAGCGGAGCCAGGACACAACCCTGGTGCACCCTTTGTTCGATAAGAAATGTTAGACAGCTGCCATCCATCATCATATTTCACCCTGGCCGTGTTGTTCGTATATAGCTGCATAATCGGGCCCAATAGCTTCTCCTCAATTCCCCAGTACCTCAGCTTGGCCCAAAGCCGAGATCGGGGTACCATATCAAAAGCCTTTGTCAGGTCCAAAAATGCTAGAAATAGCTTTCCCTGCTGTATTTGAAGACTATATGCTGTAAAATAAAACAGCAATCTATTGTTGATTTTTCTTTTCTGAACCCGAATTGCTCCTGAAGCAACAAGTGTTGCTCCTCAGCCCATCTCTCTAAATATTGTAGTATTAGCTTAGCATATAGTTTGCCTATAACCGAGATCAAACTGATGGGCCTATAGCAATTCGGGTCCCAGATGTTACCCTTTTTGTAAATGGGAATTATCCAACTCAAAACTCACTGCTTAGAAATTCTGGAGGTCTTGCTAACTGCAAAAAAAGAGGTACGAAAGCAGCCTAGTCCGCCAATAAGGGGCTGCCTGCAGTATTTCTGGGGTGACCAAATCCAGTCCAGCTGCCCAATACAGCCCTCTGCTTGGGTTTAATGATAGAATTTAGCCTGGCCTAAAAACAGCTGGAATTGCCCACAGAGAGATCCACAACCAGCTTGACCAGTTATTGGCATGATGTATCTATCACCTTCTTCTGCTTAAGCAGCTGTGAATATTCATTCCGGGCCCTTCGAAATTCCTCCCAGGTTAAATTATCTTGCTTCATGACACATCTCCTTCTAGAGGAGGCCAATCTAGTTTTGCTTACACTACACTCAGTGTCAAACCAGGGGTGCAATTTTCTCGAGGCCTGCTCTTTTCCAATAGACAAGGGAGCCTTATAGAAGCACTCTAGGATACCGGAGAAGGTCTCTATCAAAAATTCCACCTATCCTGAATGCTCCATATCCTTAACATAGGTGCAAACCGCTTCGGAGTTACAAAAGGTACTGAGCTCCCCTATCAGCCCTGTACCTTCCAGCCTCCTTAGTCTAGGGACTTTGTTCCCCTGGTCAGCTACACCATGGCGCTCCATGGGCACATCCGAACTTGTTAACACCGTGGCCAAAACAACATGGTCACTCTCGGGTCACCGGGCACCACTGTCAGGCCCTGGGGCCTGAGGAGATGGGGAACCCGATTACCTAGGGGCACTAGGACCAGCGCACGTCGCCCCACCATCCCCGCAGGCTCCGTCAAAGGCGCACCGTCCCCACGCCCGGCACCAGGGGACGCAGCCGAAGCCACGCCCCCAGCAACGCCTCGTGCGCAGAATGCGCCAAGCTCCCCAGCACGGGAGGCGCCGTGCAAAGCCACGCCCCCCAGTCAGGCCCGCACGCAGAAACCGCCCCCGCAAGCGCCGCTGCGGCGCTCGGCACGCCTGCAGCAACCACGCCCGGGCCCCGCCTATATAAGGGGAACACGCCGGGCCTACCATTGCTGGTGATCAGAGCCCTGCTTTGTGAGACCGGCCCTGTGCGACGAGTGTGAAGCGTGGAGCAGAGAAGTCAGAGTGTGAGAGCTTTCAGGGTGACAGAGTGTGGCAACGAGAGCGAGAGAGTGCGAGAGAGAGAGAGAGAAAGAGTGCGACTGCGGAGTGTGAGAGTAAGTAACCCCGTGCGATTGTGAGAGTGTTGTGGTCCTTAGCCCCTCCCCTGCACCGGGTGTCCCTGAGTACCAGAGTGCTAGGAGTCCTCGAACCCTACCCTGAGGGTCCCCCCTGGGGGGGAACCCCCACACCGGTGACACCCCCACCTCACGCCTTCTGGGGTCCTGGGAACCGTGCGCGTGGTGCCCGCGAACGAGGGGTCTTTCCCTGGTCGGGAAGTTGTGTGGCCTGACTCCCTGTGATGAGCTTGGCAGGGAGTGTCTGAGAACCTCCTACACTGCCGCATAAGACCCTGAGGGAACCTTTTTCAGGCCCACGACTCCTCTCCCAGAACTGGGCGCTAGCCGGCCCCTTCACCCATCCACCCACCGCCTGTCCCCCACCTGGGGTTTGGAGGCCGTCCTCCGCCAAACCCCACAGAATCACCAGCCTATACATCATCAGGGCCATGGAACAGGTCCTGGCCCAACTACGGGAACTTAACCATACCGTCCAGTCCTTGGCCATGGAGGTCAGGGACCTGCAGGAACAGCAGGGGGCTAGGGGGGCCCCCCTAGAGGAACAACCCGGCGCAAACCCCGAGGTGAATTTGGAGCTTCGACCTCGAGAGCCAAAGGGGCCTTGCATTTCCCGGTTTTCCGGGGACCGCCGGCAGTTCCCCGGGTTCCTGGCCCTTTGCGAGTTGACTTTTAAAACGCAGCCCCGTACCTACAATACGGAGGCTAGGAAAGTGGCCTTCGTGATCGGGCTATTAGAGGGCCATGCCTTGGCCTGGGCCACGCCCCTCCTTACGGGGAATAGCCCCTTGCTGGAGGACTACGAGCAGTTCATCAAAGAATTTAAATTCTTATATGATTACCCCCATCGCATTCAGGAGGCCGAAACGGTCATCACTACCTTGAGACAGGGGAAGGGCCCGCTACTTGACTATGTCACTAAGTTCCAACAGGTGGCGGTGGACCTAGGCTGGCCAGATAATGTGCTCAGGGTGATGTTCCGTCGAGGCCTTAACGATGAGATTAAGGATCAGTTGGTCTATGCTACGATGCCAAAAACGTGGGGGGAACTAGTTACCCTGACCGTGCAGATCGAGGAACGGCTGAACGAACGTCGACGAGAACGGCGGACCGAGAGCCTCCGGGGGCCGCCCTTGCGCCCATTCCCGAGCGGGCACTTCTCTGGGGAACCACGCCCCAAAGATGAACCAGAACCCATGCAGGTAGGAGCAGCCCGGGGCCCACTCACGGCCACGGAACGGGAACGTCGTCGGGCTTCCCGACTATGTTTTTATTGTGGGGAAGCATCTCACTTTGCCCGTAACTGTCCAGCCCTCCCCAAGGGTCGTAGGGAAGCGGGAAACGCTTCCGGCCGGGATGTATAGGGGGCATCCTGGCCCGAAATCCAGTAAGAACCCCGATTATTCAACACGTAGGGGTTACCCGGCAAGAGCGCTGGCCGCACTTCCGAATCCCTGTTATGTTGAGGTTAGATACCACCCGCTCCTTGATAGGGTGGGGACTTATTGATTCCGGAGCTTCGGGGAACTTTGTGGACGCAGAATACCTCCGGCGCCATCAGATACCTCATCAGCCGCGCAGGACGCCGGAGCTGATCCACTCCATTGATGGATCTCCTTTGATTTCGGGCCCGTTAACCCTACAGACACCACCCCTGCCACTAACGATTCAGGACTGCACCCGGCCCATACAGCTGGACGTCGTATGCACACCAAGTTTCCCCATTGTTCTTGGGTTGCCTTGGCTGCAGCTCTGGAACCCCACTATCAACTGGCAGACACGCCAGATACAGCTCCCCAAGATCACGGAAGGCCGGGACGGACAGCCGGCGATCGTCAGATGCGCTGCCACCATTCCCCGCACCCTTGAGGGAATTCCCCAACAATATCAAGAGTACACAGACGTGTTCGACGAACAGGAAGCAGCCAGTCTCCCACCCCACCGCCCCTATGATTGCCCGATCGACATTCTCCCAGGCCACCAACCCACTTATGGACGCATCTATGCCCTCTCGAAGCCTGAGTTACGGACCTTAAAGGCCTATATTGATGAAAATCTACAAAAGGGATTTATTCGCCCCTCCACGTCGCCAGCCGGGGCACCTCTGTTTTTTGTGCCCAAGAAGGACGGGGGGCTCAGGCCGTGTATAGACTACCGTGAACTTAATGCCATGACCATCAAGAACCGGTATCCCCTTCCCTTAATCCCAGAACTCCTAAACCGCCTCCAGGGGGCCAGAATATTCACGAAATTAGACCTTCGAGGGGCATATAACTTAGTCCGCATGAGGGCAGGGGACGAGTGGAAAACGGCGTTCCGCACTCGATACGGGCACTTCGAATATCGAGTAATGCCTTTCGGGCTGGCGAATGCCCCAGCCACGTTCCAACACCTGATAAACGATGTGCTACGGGAAGTTCTTGATGTATACGTTATTGCCTATCTGGACGACATCCTTATTTATTCACCCTCCGAGGTTGAGCACGTAAAACACGTCCAGAGTGTTCTCTTGAAGCTCCGGCAGCATCGGCTGTTCTGCAAACTATCCAAGTGTGCGTTCCATGCCACGACCATTCCCTTCCTTGGATTCATCATCTCCCCTGCCGGGTTAAAAATGGATGAAACGAAAGTAACCGCCATCACCACTTGGGTTCCCCCTACATCCGTGAAAGCCCTACAACGTTTCCTGGGCACGACCAATTATTATCGACAATATATTCTTCGCTACGCCGAAACCACCCAGCCACTTACGCACCTACTCCGAAAAGGGGTACCGTACGTCTGGACACCTCAACATCAGGCCGCCTTCGAAACCTTGAAGACGGCCTTCACGCGCGCACCTCTGCTCCGATTCCCAGACTTCGAGAAGGCCTTTGTAGTAGAGACCGATGCCTCCCACAACGCCATTGGCGCGGTACTGCTGCAAGAAGACACCACAGACCTCACCCTTATGCCCTGCGCGTACTACTCGCGTCAACTCACCAGTGCCGAGGCGAACTACACTATACTGGATAGAGAGTTATTGGCCATTAAGGCCGCCTTCACCACGTGGCGGCATTATTTGGAGGGAGCCAAATGGCCCGTTCAGGTAATTACGGACCATCGAAACTTACTGTATCTACAGTCAGTAAAGATAGCCAACGCCAGACACGGACGTTGGGCCTTGTTTTTCTCACGTTTTACGTTCCGGATCCAGTA
Organism: Sphenodon punctatus; assembly: GCA_003113815.1. Taxonomy (NCBI): domain Eukaryota; kingdom Metazoa; phylum Chordata; class Lepidosauria; order Sphenodontia; family Sphenodontidae; genus Sphenodon; species Sphenodon punctatus. Next base: position 2,007,741 of record QEPC01010260.1, read on the forward strand.
CCGCCCCGGAAAACAAAATGTCGTCGCTGACGCCCTCTCCCGGTCCTTGGGGGATCAGCCGATCAATTGTCCAAGGGGAGAACCCATACTACCCGCGTGCGCCGGGGTAACGCACGGCCCTGGGAACCAGTTGGCCGCAACCCGCACGCGGGAAACAGACAGCACAGGGGAAACCACGCATACTCCAAACATAACGCCTCCAGAACACCGCAAACAACTACTCTGGAGCCATCACGACGCCCCCTTGGCAGGGCACCCGGGAGTGAAGCGGACTTACGAGCTGCTGCGTAGACAAGTTTGGTGGCCCACCATGCGAACCGACACAGACAACTATGTTAAGGCGTGCGAAATCTGCGCCAGGACCAAAGTCCCTCGGAGGAAACCCATTGGGCTACTACACTTGGCCCCACTGCCACAAGGGCCCTGGCGTCGAATAGGTATAGACTTTATTGTAGACTTACCCCCATCCCAGAAACAGACCACGATCTTTGTAGTCATTGACCACTTTACCAAACTGGCTCACTTCGCTGCATGTCCAGGTTTGCCGACTGCCCAACAAACCGCACGACTTCTGATGCAAAATGTCATACGTTTGCACGGCGTCCCCATTGACATTGTTTCCGACCGCGGGTCCCAATTTACGTCGCGCTTATGGAAAACACTGCTACATGCCCTCCAGATCCAGCTGAATCTCACGACCGCCTATCATCCCCAGGCGAACGGCCAAGTAGAACGGACGAACCAAGCTCTCGAGCAATATCTTCGATGTTATGTAGATCATCTACAAGACGACTGGTACGACTTATTGCCACTAGCCGAGTTTGTTTACAATAACACCCATAGCGCATCCTTGGGAACGTCCCCCTTTTTCGTTACCTACGGATTCCACCCCCGTATCTGTACACCAGACCTCGCCTTAACCCCCATTCCCGCGGCCGGGGCCCTGGTGAAGCAAATTCACCGAGCACAGGCCACCGCGCTGACCTTCCTTCAAAGAGCCCGACAAAGCTACAAGAGGTATGCAGACCAGCACCGACTGCCTGCCCCCGCCTTTCAAGAAGGAGACCGCGTCTGGGTCGACCGGCGGCACTACCCCTCAACGCGGCCCTCGGCCAAGTTGGACTATCGATACATGGGGCCGTTCCCCATAAAGCGCAAGATTAATGATGTGGCGTATACAGTGGACTTACCTCCACACTATAAGATTCATCCCACCTTCCACGTTTCCCTCTTGAAGCCAGCGGAAGCCCACCAGGCCCCGCCGTGTCCGGAACCAATACCTGTCGCAGGATCGGACACACCCGAGTATGAAGTACAAGCCGTCCTGGACAGCCGCCTTCATCGGGGGCACCTCCAATATTTGGTGAAATGGAAGGGGTATGATGCCTCGGAAAACTCCTGGGAGCCCGCCGTTCATGTCCATGCCCCGACCCTTCTTCGACGATTCCACCACCGCCACCCCGGGGCACCAGCGCCCGCCCCGAGGCACCCCCCTGGACGGGGGGGTACTGTCAGGCCCTGGGGCCTGAGGAGATGGGGAACCCGATTACCTAGGGGCACTAGGACCAGCGCACGTCGCCCCACCATCCCCGCAGGCTCCGTCAAAGGCGCACCGTCCCCACGCCCGGCACCAGGGGACGCAGCCGAAGCCACGCCCCCAGCAACGCCTCGTGCGCAGAATGCGCCAAGCTCCCCAGCACGGGAGGCGCCGTGCAAAGCCACGCCCCCCAGTCAGGCCCGCACGCAGAAACCGCCCCCGCAAGCGCCGCTGCGGCGCTCGGCACGCCTGCAGCAACCACGCCCGGGCCCCGCCTATATAAGGGGAACACGCCGGGCCTACCATTGCTGGTGATCAGAGCCCTGCTTTGTGAGACCGGCCCTGTGCGACGAGTGTGAAGCGTGGAGCAGAGAAGTCAGAGTGTGAGAGCTTTCAGGGTGACAGAGTGTGGCAACGAGAGCGAGAGAGTGCGAGAGAGAGAGAGAGAAAGAGTGCGACTGCGGAGTGTGAGAGTAAGTAACCCCGTGCGATTGTGAGAGTGTTGTGGTCCTTAGCCCCTCCCCTGCACCGGGTGTCCCTGAGTACCAGAGTGCTAGGAGTCCTCGAACCCTACCCTGAGGGTCCCCCCTGGGGGGGAACCCCCACACCGGTGACACCCCCACCTCACGCCTTCTGGGGTCCTGGGAACCGTGCGCGTGGTGCCCGCGAACGAGGGGTCTTTCCCTGGTCGGGAAGTTGTGTGGCCTGACTCCCTGTGATGAGCTTGGCAGGGAGTGTCTGAGAACCTCCTACACTGCCGCATAAGACCCTGAGGGAACCTTTTTCAGGCCCACGACTCCTCTCCCAGAACTGGGCGCTAGCCGGCCCTTTCACCCATCCACCCACCACCTGTCCCCCACCTGGGGTTTGGAGGCCGTCCTCCGCCAGACCCCACAACCAATGAGTTGCATCCCTTGGAGACATCCTTTAACCACTGCTTGGAGGCTGGGTTCCCAAGATGGAGGACAGCAGGTGTAAGCAATTCTTCAACTGAGTTTCTCTGCTTTCAGCAGCAGCAAGGCATAACAGATCTCCAATAGCTTTTTCTCCTGCATCCTAGGGACTCCTGAAGGAGCAAGTGAGGGGTGAGGAAATGAGCTCTGCTGCTTGTTATTTATCACAAACTGAGAAGAGAAGCAGTTTATGAAAGCCTACAAACATACACAGCATTTTGGAAGAAGTGCTTAGAGCATCTGCTTGTCTGCCACCTCAGGCAGAACTTTTGGGTGGCATCAAGCAGAGAGACTGCGGCCAGTTGGAGACGGTTGCCAAGCAGGCATATTTTCAGCTGCCTTGAATTTTCTGTAACAAAAGGATGCAACCCAAAGTCAACATTATTATTTGTATTTCTGAAGCACCAAGAGAGATACCAACCGTAAATTATCACAAACGCAGCCCAGGTCATAGAGTCAATGAATTGTGTGAAATTGCATTTTCATTTTAAACAATAATAATTAAAGTCTAGTCCTCATGGTTGTGGAAAAAGACTGAAAATATGATGCCTTGAGATGCAAAAGTCAGAAGTAAAAAGCCCAAATGTAACCATTTAATTTTTTTTATGGTGTCACGTCTGTTCTCATCCAGTGTCAAAGAGGTGAGTTTGAATTGGTTCCAATAAAACAGGGCTACAACAGCAGAGTACTCTAGACCCTTTATTTTAGTTCCAGCCTTCAGTATGTACCTTGTACACGTCAAACATAAAAACAGGCTGAAGTTCCCAAAGGAAAATTAAAGACCATACAGTAGAGCTCTGAGCTCAAGTTCCCACTGCCTTCACCGTCTCTCCCCACCCCCAATAGTCTTCTAGAGTTAACTTGGGGGGTGTTTTTAAATGAGCAAGGCTGGGTTTGAACCCATATCTGCTGAGTGGTATAGCCAGAGCAGCCACGCACGTGGCATGAGTAGGGAGGGCTTCTTAAATGGCAGCGCCCTGGGGGGCCACCAGAGCCAAGCAGGCAGTATCCACACAAATGCCACCACGAAACGGCCCCCAAAAGCAACTCATATGGGCAGCCATTATCCCTTTAAAAGTGCCCAGTAGGGCTGGGGGCAGGGAGGCAGCAGGGCCATAGAACCATCCACTGGGCAGTTCAAAGGCGCTAAGGATGCATGGGCACCTGTCCCCATGCACTGTTTTGCCTTCCCCCCGCCCCCACAGGGCACTCTGGCTTTTTCTCAAGTGCCCCTTGAGTGGCCATGAATAAATGCTGCTCTGGTCACGGGAGCGTGTATCCACCCACACACGAGTGGTCGGGTGGGTCCCTATGATCTGTCCTCTCTGGAACCATAAAACACTCCCAATGTAGTCAGTCTCATCTGTCTTCCACAGCAGCTAGCTCAGGACTGACTTGTCAGCCTGAAGCTCAGGCTTTTATATCCCTGGGTATTGGTGTGGCTATCACAAGGCAGCTAGGCTCAAAGGGCTAGTACTCCCCAGTGTCTCTTTTGTACATCCGGTGTTTGCGAAAGTGCCCAACGCCCCCCATATTACATATCATCTCATTAACATACCCAGTAACAAACAGTACTGCAGTACACACACATAAGCACTTCAAACACCTCCTCCGACAGTAGTCCTGTCACAGCCCCCATTAAAATTCAAGTTCCAGAAGCAGGCTAACCAGCATCATTTGGGAATTCTCTCCAACTCTCTCATTCTAGGGGTGTTACAATAGCAGCAGCAAACAGAGAAGGAATTTAAACAAATATTTAAGTAAAAAAAAAATTCTTCTTCAGGTCATAGTTAGTTGCTTGCTGTATTAAAGCCACTTACTGAAAACAGGCATATTTACAAATACTGCACACTTGTATTGCTTTTTCCATGCTAATTTCTTAGGGGAGGTGTTTGTATGAAGCTTAGTGCGGTTTATTTATTTTTAGGCATGTTGGAATGTTTAGCATACTTTTGGTACAATCATTCCTTTTCAGTAAACGTCAGGATTACACAGCCTCATGGCAATTGTCCTGACACCCAAAGTGACAAGTCAGAGATACCATTACTTGCTTTTAAGCAGAAACGCTGCTTATTTAAAAGACTTGATGGAAATTCCAGAAGAAGGCAGAGTGTTGGAGCAGCTGAGGAGACATCTCCCATAAAACAAATCTAGTTTAAATGTGAGGAAGTCTATAGGTACCAGAGTCTTGACTCTTCAGTCCGTAATTCTCCAAGATAATATTTCTTTTAACAACGTCAATAAGACAGTATCATATGGTCTATTCTAAGGAGTTATTATACCAGACATTTCAACATGATGATGAGTTATGCTACCTGGCCTTCAACAACATAAAGGAAAACACAAGTTACTATGGCCTTGGTGATACTGCTGAAATTGTGGCAGTCTTACCTTGATAATTAAGCATAAAAACAAGAGTCAGTATAGCTTCTACGTTCTAATAAGCCATGGTTGCACATATACATACAGACACCAAAATGCTAGGAACTGAAAATCATTACCAACACTATTAGACAAAGCGCCTGCAGCTGTACACAAGCTGCAAGAGTCACAGATGTCAGCCACTAGAGGGGGCATAACCACATATACTAACCCACTGCATTATATTTACCCTCTCTCTTCCTATCCCTTTTATTTTTAGGGGGACTAAAGGATTCTTTCACACATCTGTCTAGGACTGGGAGGAAGACACATAGTACAGCCTGCATTGAGGGAATTTGCAATGTGAGCAACCCTGCAAAGAAAAGGGGGGGGGGGGGAGAACTAATACTGCACAGTCTGTACTGTAGCTGCAATTATCAGTATCGCAACTGCATATAAAAGCAATTTCCTTTTAAAATACTTCAACCAGGATGAAAAGCCATGTACAAGAAGCAGGAGTGTTTTGTGTTTATCTTAAGACACCAACTTTTCTTTTTTTTATTTATTAACTGTATAACCCATTTGGTCTAATGAGCCAAACACGCAGTTATACAATTTACAGTCTACATTATTTTTGTAATTGATTAATCAAATACTATGAATAATTGCTTCTCGTGCTATGGCAAAGCAGAAGAGCCATTAGAGTTCTGCCATGTGGGAGCTGTTAACAATAAATGGAATCTGAAAAAGCAAGCTTTATGAAACCATGGTGGTTTACATTAGCATAAGATTGGCCTGCTGGTCTAAAAACGCCCCTAAACCAAACTGGCAGGTCAATCTAGCGAACTGAAAAATCCACTTTTTAAAAAGTTGCACGGGCGGTGTTTACACGCGCCAGAAGGAGACTTTTTTAAAAACAGATTTTTCAATCCACTAGATTAGCCTGCTCGTCTAAAAACGCCCTAGGTCTCATTCCCCAAATTCACGCAGCAGGCACTTGACTGTTGTGCCAAAGTGTTCATTCGAGAACGTGCTGCTTTTAAATGAATTGTCTAAAGTTGATCATTGGCTTCCCCATTGATCATTGGCTTCCCCAGGACTTGAGGACAGGGCAATGTTGCTTTCCCGGACCCTCTCCTCATGTCAAAGCTCTAGTTCTCAGACAATCCAGGGTGTTCGGGCATCAGCAACGACGGCTCAGGGAACGTGGTCCCTTCTCTCATGGCCCCCAAAAGGCTCTGGTGGTAGTGGCGACATAGATGGCAGCTCAGCTTGTCTTGTTCCTGAGGGTACAGCCTGAGGCAGGCACTTCTGGCGAGAGCCACAATACAGGTGTCTGAGAGCTGTACGTGGCTACTGAGCCACCATTTGCCCACCTCTGTATAATCTCACATAACACCGATAGTAGGCTTTGAAGTCAGAACTGCACAAGTTAGCTTGAAGAGGGATATCACTGAAGAAGAAAAAAAACCTATATCTACTGACTTCATACCCCTGTCTCTGAAGCTTTTTCAAAAACTCTACTATTGCAAGACCTAACCCCCAGCACTGCTACAACTGAAAAGATACGTTTTTCTCTATTTCCCCCCTCCCAGTTTGTACTGATGGCTGTATTTTGTATGGGGCTAATTTCGGCAGAGGAGGGAATACAGGAAAATGTAAAGCCCCCAAATTATCTGGAAGACTCAGAAGAAGGTGTAATGAAGGAAACTGATTTGAACCCACTATTTGTTTGAACCAATTAGATTTCAGTTTGACAGTGTCTCTTAAAAATAAGATCCCCGCTTCACATTAGGATGGCACTTTGTACAAATGTTTGTATAAAGGAATACTTGATATTTAAAGTGCATAATTTAAAATGTCAGAATATTTCGATACACTGAACCTTACATTTGTCTTAAAGCTTACTTTAAAAAAATAAATAAAAAAGTACTACTTACTCAGGGGGTGAGCAAACGAGCATGGAAGTTGACCAAGGGTATTTTCAAAAGTGACGCTACCATGCTTAACCACACTTTACCACCACCCCGGGGTCACAATCACCATCACTTCTGTTCGGCAGCTGCCAGATGTTAACCATGCTTTCCCCCCGAACCGTGGTAGCAGTTACCTACCACTGTTTGTGATCTCGGAAAATCACAAGGAACAGCCAGTGGTAAGCGCTACCACAGTTTGGGGCAAAGTGTGGCAAGGCGCACCGCACCATCATGTCTGTTCTGGGTACCAGCCTACCCTGGGGCAGGGTGGCGGCCATTACCCCAGATTGGGTCTAAGTGTGGTAGTGTCACTTCTGAAAATACCCCAAGTGGCAGGCTTTAAAAATCCCACTGGCCTGACAGCAAGTGTGCTAAAATTAAAGCCTCCCCAAGTCTATTTTGGAAGACACAATCCTTTGCTAGAGGTTGTATTTTGAGCTGCATTATAAGGTTTTTATATATTTCCTGTTATAATGAATTGACAACTTTTTTTGGTTTTAAGAGCTGTTTTGGAAGGAACTAATTGCATTACACTGCTGAGGTGAGTGTTTTTGAGGAGTATGTTAAAACTTTCAATCAGAGATTCAGTCAGGGAAGGAATTCCAGCACTCAAGCAAGTAATAAAACTGAACTGTCACCCTGACTTGCACGAAAGTCCCAGCAGCTTGTCAGAGAGTGAGGTAGTGGATCCATAGGTTTTTCAGGAGGCTCCACGGAGCTGGGCTGGTGGTGCCTCAGTGCCTGGGCACACCATCCTCCCCAGTGCTGCAGGGCCTTTCTCCCCCACTCTGCCCTAGTCTCTCCCCCACAAGGCAAAAACAAACCGTTATTTCCGGCAATCCTTAGTTAGGCAAAACTCCCATTGACCCGGTCACTGAGGCAGTGTCAATGGGAAAGTTGTGTAAGCCTGTAGGGTAAGGGTGAGGAACCTCCCCCCTTGGACACCAGGACCACTAGACAAACACCATGGTCCAGATAAGTGTTGAGGGATGGGAACCTGTGGGATCTAGATTATGGATCTGACACAGATCCAGCCCCTAGCCTCAAGCACATGCATGCCCTCAACTCTGTTCCTTTCTTTCAGAGTACACTCCTTCAGTGCTTGAGAAAAGGGGTTGAAACCATGGGCCAAGGGGCCAAATAAAAACTGGACAATGCCAAGGATTTCCCATCCCTGGCATAAGGCAATTCTAGACCAAAATTTTGACATGCTTGGCAGTTTTTTTAAAATGTTTAGTAATTTACCACCGATTACTGCAGAATACACACAGATATAACTGCTGATGAGTACAGTTACATCAGGGTTGAATTGGCATAAATTCAGGGGCAAAAAAGGCAGAGTTGGGCAGGGATTGCTATAGCTTACACATTACTGTGAGTCAGGAGTAACTGCTGAAATCAATGCGAGATATTTTGATAAAAACAGGTGTTAAGTGCAGAGAGAAACATCAGGTCCTACTGGCTAGCTTTCATGCACCTTAAAAAAAAAAAGTGTACCATCTGCAGGCGGCATGGATTTCATTAGACAGGCAAGGTGGTTCAAACACTGTTGGAGTCTAAAAATAGTAGTTTATAGTTATGTGAATTTTTAATTTTTTACTAGAATTAGGTTTTTAAAATGGGCATCCTCATTTACTTTTGCCAAAGACCTCAAACAGTGTCTTTATGCACTACATATTTAGTTTGGAAAAAACTGACTGAGTGTATAGTAAGTTAATTGGGGTTTGTTTTCTCCCTTAAAGTCTTACAATGTGTGTGTTTTTAAGCCACTTTTAATTTAAAAGAAGGTCAAATATGGCTCACATTTTTTAGATTTTTATTTAAGCTTATAGCAGTATCAAATTATTAAAATGTCAAAGAATTACTGCAAAGCTGTTTTACATTTACTATTTGATGGTACCAAGATTATGTTTAAAGCGGAGGAAGGTGTGTCTGGAATTCGCTTTGTGTCTTTGGAGTAGTTTTATGGAGTCATTCTCTGAAATTGGAGGGCATCTGTTGCATGGGGCTCTGTGGAGCTAGCTAGGAGATGTCCTGGTATTTGTTTTTTAATGATGCTACCAAGGGTGTCTGTGATGTGGGTCATCCAGTGGAATTGTGGGGGGTTGTTACCTGACATGCACAGGGTTGCCAGAGTACTTTCCCCCCCCCCCCATTTTAGATTTGTTTATTGTTGTACAAAAGGTATTAGATATATATTCATTATTATACTGGAGTTCTACTGTACACAGAAGCAGTCCATGCATTTTGTATACTTTTAATACTAGTAAATATTTTTTATATGTTTGGATTTAGTTTGTGTGCAGTAGTTTCTTTTTAAACTAAGTTGTGGGGGCGATTACCTGGACTCTGAGACGCTGCTAGGAGTTTGTGTTGTGGAGCTCTAGTCTAGAGCTGGGGGTGGGGTGGTGCTGTGGATTGTCTGTGCTACGGGGTGGTTCTGTTTTCTGAAAACTGCATTCCTGCCAATGTATGCGTATAATATAAAATATAGGATGCTGGAGAGAGGAAGGAAGGGGAGCAGGGAAGAGGATGAGGGCTGGGGGACCCCAAGTCCACTTCTTGTCCCTAGGTCCACTCCAACTTAGCTATGCCCCTGCCACTTTGGTGACTGTTCGATCCTTAAATTCAGAATCAGGTTTGTGTAAATACTGGCCTTAAGTTTGTGGGAGCAACCAATAAATTTGGGTCCTCACCTTAGACCTTAAACGTGGTCCAGTATTCCGTAAGTGCCTACTCTTTCAAAAAACATGCTCCTATAGGTTATTTCCAATTGATCACTTTTAGTAAAATTTTCAAGAGTCCCTATGTAGCTTGGAAGCCTATGCTCTCTTTTTAAGGACTTTGACTGCAAGTGCCTGATGTGAAGTCCAAATTATGTAGGAGGAGCCTTCCCACTGACTTCAGTGGATTTTGGAACAAACCCTTCAACTCCTAAGTGGCTTTGAAAGTGTTTTCTACCAAGGGGTGGCATTCACCCAGGCATAAAATGCCCAGGTCCCTAAGAAGCAGCTGACTCCACATGAGAAAGGGATGTCTTTAGACATAACAGGTGTCTGAATGTGTGTTTTGACCATGGTGGACACAGGGCCAAACCAGTGTTCATATCATGTGGTGTTGTTTAGACACACAGCCCATCTTGGGGCAAATCAGTGTTTTGCTAAATTGCTCACACGATCTCAGCACACAAGCGCTGCCACTTTGTTCCCCATGTTGTACCTAACACGCTATGCGATATAATTAGACACAACGTTGGCCATCTCTTCAGCTGGAACATGCAAATTGCCCTCGTGATGCAATGGTGTTCACATCATGTGTTCAACGGGTGGCCAAATTAGTGTTGGGATTGTTATGGTGCTTACACACAACGGCCAAACACGTGCTTAGGGGTTTGACACCCGATCTTTGTTATGTCTAAAGATGGCCATAAAGATCGGGTGTCAAAAGCCCTAAGCAGGGGTTTGGCCGTTGTGTGTAAGCACCATAACAATCCCAACACCACTTTGGCCACCTGTTGAACATATGATGTGAACACCATTGCATCACAAGAGCAATTTGCATGTTTCGGCTGAATATATGGTCAATGTTGTGTCTAATGATATCGGATGACGTGTTAGCAAGTACAACACAGGGAAATGAGGCAGCAGCGCTTGCGTGCTGAGATCAGGTGAAGAGCAAAACACGGATTAGCCCCAAGATGGGCTGTGTCTCTAAGCAGTGCAACATGGTGAATACAGAGCCAAACCGGTGTTCCTATCAAGGTCAAAACACACATTCAGACACCCGTTGATGTTATGACTAAAGACACCCAAGGCTTGCATTGAAATAAAACACCACTTCCCTGCCTGTTATGCACTTCCCTGCCCATTATGCCTTAAACTCTGCAACGCTGATGAAGATTTCGCCTGAGTTGGAAAGTTTTCACAAAGTGCTATTCTGTGTCCCTACACTGTGTGCAGCCCAGTCCCCCTAATTTGGTTGCTTGTGCCCAAATGTCTTTTAAAATAAATAAATAAAAAATTAGGCCTTTTTAAAATGGTTTTTTGGATTAAAAACAACAATCCATTAGCTATAGAAAGCACTGAAGTTTTCAGAGATTATGATCTGAACATTCTCTACCTCTGAGTCCAGGAGAAACAAACTCGGGGGGGGGGGGTGCGCATACACGCACAAGGTTTAGATGCTCATCCCTGCTACCGGAAGTTGGCCGGGCACCACTGGAAACAGCGGGTGCTGGAGAACTTGCACATGCTTGGAAGACGCAGTCTTCTAAAACTCTGATATTGAGGTTTTACAAGTCTCGAGTCTCCAAGCATGTGCAGGTTCCCCAGCACCTGCGATTTCCAATGGTGCCCAGCTGACTTCGGTAGGGACGGGAGGTGAATGGACCTTATGCTAATTTTCAAAGTGGCCGTTGGGAGGGAAAAGGTTTCCCCACTCCTGCCCTAAGGCTTGCAAGCTCAAGGCTCTCTCTGTGCTATAGACACCTCCTATATTGGTATGTAAAAACAGCTGTGAGCAAGAAAACCCTACCCAGTGGTTCCATGTCAAAGAGTGTGGGTAGAGCATCTCAAATGCCAATGGAGAAACACTAAGTTTCATTTTGAATCTCAGCTACTTGCCATGACTGTGGCACAAATAGCAGTTTCTATTCTCAGAGGTGAAGTGCCTAGCCTCAGAACAGTCTGCAGAAAATTCCCTAAAGGGAATTCAGAGTTCTCACCACCTTCCTACTTCTGGTTTCTCAGGCCCTTTTCAAACAGGCCACGGTGGGTGGGTGAGTGCCCCCGGTAGCACGGAGGTGGGTGTGCGCCCATTACCGCGGGCACGCACCCATCTCCATGCATGGAGCAACTTGCATTGGAGCCCATTGCTCCGTGCGTGGGAGATAGGTGGAGTGTCATTCCTATGGATGCCCCCCACCACACCCCCACCGTGGGCGGAATTCGCACAGGCGCCCTTCCCCTCCCCCCCGCATGGGTGGGGTGGGGGTGCCTGTATGAAAAGGCCCTCGGAGAGAAGAAGAATACCCTGAGTATTAAATGCCTCACTTATGTGACAAAAACAGTCCAGGCAGTAAAAAATCTATCCCTCCATAACCTGTCAAGATGGCTTCAACCTTGATCTAGAAAGATTACTACTAGGCCAGTTGGCTGTTAAGTCGGAAGGCCCATTCAATCCTTTGCCTCTGCTGAGACTGCAAACCAGTTGATGTGGGTGTTGGAGTGTGAATATACTTGTCCACAGGAACCTGAACTGAATCAGTTATATTATGTGTGCTGCACGAGGCAGAGGAAAGTCACAAATCCAAGAGTCATTGCAATTTGAACTTCAGTACAAATGTCCATATTGCCAGTAAACCTATTGAAGGAGAGAGAAAAAAAGGTGTTTTCATCCCCCCCCCCCCAACTTTTTTTCCTGCTTTGTACATGTTTTCTTCCCCACTCACACAAATAGGAGGGGGGAGGTAAATACAAACAAGTTTTCTTTCTTCAATAAGGGAAGCGTGACAAGGAAGTTCATATTCTGCATCATTTTATTCATTAGTTTCTGTCAAATATAAAACGTCAGGTCCATCTGGCAGATGTACATTTCCCTGGCTGCCAATGGCTTCCTTAAGATTCAGTGACTTTAGTGTTGGGTATTTATCAAAATTAACCCTCCTAGAGGAGTAATGTCCCTGAATAGGAGTCTTTCATCCCAAAAGCTCAAGTAGGGGGGGCCTGGGGTACATTTTTTTTATTTAGAACACTTGCAATATCTATCCTGTTGTTTATTGTTCAATTTCTCAAGTAACAATGGATGCATCAGTTACAGGGCGCTTATAAAAAATTCTTGCCTGTCTACATGCACTTCAGGTAAGATCCAAAAATCACTCAGTCCTTGAACAAAGGGGGAAGCCAATTAAACAAGAGGATTCATCTGGCCATTTGCACATCAGATACAGACAGAAGATAAATAGGTATATTTACACATCAGTGGCAAGAAGCTATCAGCCCACCATTTCGTGTAATGCACTTTTCCATTCACACTTTTAAAGACTATTATTAAAAAGGAACAGCAGTAAATTGGTGAGAAAATGCCCTCTTGTGGGCATGAATATGGACCGCTTTGACAGCACCAAAAGCTCCTGATCCTTTCCAAAATAAATATTCTTGGGAATTTCTTTAAACTTTAATGAACAAAGACATCATCTCCTTTTATGGGGAAAAAACTGGATATCCTATAGATACTAGTAAAACCAGATGCCAGCATTTAATATATCACCCATGTATATGATTCAGGGCCCGATGCTGCTATCAATTTGAAAACAGGCTTATTCCTAAAGCAGCCTACAATCTGCTGGAATATCTAAAAGATTTCTTTATATACTTATTTGGTCAGGGTAAGGGCAACTTTCTGCTATCTTGGGATTAAAAATCTAGATAAACTATTAAAAAACTGAACCATGAGGTTATGCAACATGAAGTGCTAAAATTTATTTATTACAAGCATTTTTAGCCGCCCCCTCATGCCTACAGCATCTCGGGGCAGCTTACCAACAATAAAATTCCATAAAATCACTATTAAAAATACAGCTTCATCAATACATTTAAAAAATATATCCCATCCCATAGAAAAATCACTGGATTTCAGAGAAGGCAAGATGCAGGCTTTGAGGAGAAACCCTTCTTCCTGTTATAATTCAGTATCATAACTAAAGCCTGGCTGGCTACTCAAAATATTGCACCGGCTGTTTGCAAGGGGGGGGGGGAGGAGGAGGGAAAAGAGAGAAGACAAGCTTTGGAGCTATTGCTATAAAAATAATAAATAGTACAACACACTTCCATTTTCACATTAATAGCCTGTGTTGTGCCAAAAGCACACTAGGAACCTAGGGTGAAAACAGCCATGACGCTAACTACCCTTGGTGGTCATTTATATGCATGTTTCAGGGCTGCATGGGGCACCAAGACAGCCCTGCAGTGAGTTACCTCAATACAGCCCTTCCAGTGGCTGTATTGAGTGGCCTCAATACAGTGGCCTCAATACAGTTGAGTGGCCTCAATACAATACTGTATTGAGTGGCCACTCAATACAGTGGCCTCAATACAGCCCTTCCAGTGAGTTACCTCAAGAAAGTATTTGGGTTTCAATTTTCCCATAGTATCCTTGCCCCATCCCTATTGCTTTTCTTCCCCAGCCCCCTTCAAAATGAAATTATACGTAGAAAAATAGCATCTAAAATGTGCAGATAAAGATAGTAAAATCTGCAAGTTCATAGGATGTCCATAAAACAATTCTGACTTCATGTCAAGCCTGCTAAACCAGAGGGAAGACCATCAGGCACATGGCACATCCAGCCCAGTACTCAGACAATATTAAACACTTCAAAGGAAGGTGCATGAATCCCACAGTAGGCAGATGTTCAATAATCTGCCACACACCCACCCACCCAACAAGGAAAGTCGTATAATCCTTAATAGTTAATGCCATTAAAAATGTTATCGCTAACCACAGTAAGGAATATCTGTAGCTGATAGGCATAAAAAGATGCAGTACTTCTTTGAATCTTGCTAAATTCTGGGCCTCAATGACACCCAGAAAGAAGGAGTTTCATAGTCCAATTACAGGTTGCACGAGAGAGGATAGATAGCCTATTACCAGTTTTGAATTTGCCACCTTTCAGATTCATTCAGTATCCCTTGCTCTTGTGTTATAAAAGATAGGGAGAAAAAGTAGCTCCTGATTTGCCTCCTCTAGACCACTGAACATTATCAGGGCTGCAACCGGATTAAAAATGTTTTTAACTGATTAATAATCAATTACAATTTGCATAATTTACCTAATTTGCATACATTGGGTAAACCTGATAAGAGTTAAAAAAAATTACACACATGCTCTCACCTCTCACACACTCAAAATTGATGATCTCATTTCCACACACACGCTCTCACCTCACACTCACACACATTCAAGCTGAATAAAAGTCACACACATACACACGCACACCCCAGCCTCCAAGCCTGCACGTCTGCTCACATACCTGCCTCCTTCCATCGTGAAAAGCCCAGAAGCGGGTCCTCTGAAGCGGCCAGCATGGTAATTCCTCCCCGCCCCCAGGCTTTTGCTGAGAGGGGCTCTCTCTCTCTTAGACCCTTTTTCAAACGGGCCATGGTGGGTGGGGGGATGGGTGTGCACCCGCGGTAGGTGGAGGTGGGTGTGCACCCAGCCCCACGGGCGCACACCCATCTCCACCCCCTGAGAAACCGGCATTGGAGCCCATTGCTCTGCGCGTGGGCAATGGGTGTAGCGTGGGAGCGCGCACGCACCCCCATGGCATTCCCACGGGCGCCGCCACCCGTCGCCACACACCAAAACTGTGTGGCGGTGTCTCGTGTGAAAAGGGCCTGAGCTGTAGCTGCCCTAGGAGGCGCATGTCAGCCGGCAACAGTCCTCAGGCAGAGAAGGGTGTTTCAGCAGGAGATTCTGCAGGTTCCTTCTCTCATCCCCTGCAGGGAGGGGGGAAACACAGATTTACCCAGGTGGAGGGGGGGCTCCCTGGTTGCAGAGCAGCTCCCCGGGTGCACACTCTCCTCTCCCCTCCCCCCAACTCCCAGTCCAGCCAAACCCGTCTTGCACACACCGACGACTCAAACCATCATGGTCTTTGAGCAACAGAGGGCAGGTTTGGCGGAGGCTGGAAGTCACAAGAGAGCTGGAAGGTCCTGGAAGCTTAAAAAAACAGGTCCTGGCAGCCAAAACATTAATGAGGGGGACAAACTTTAATTGGTTTAAAGAGTTATCAATAGATCAATCGTGGGTTTACATGAATGTATAATCCAGCATAGGAGTAAAAACCTTTGCAGAAACAGGGATTTAGGATGCAGCCACACGAGACGCTAACCCCACATCAGGCAGACTTACACCACGATGTTGCAGACTGTATGGCTGGCAGCCGCCAGATGTTCACCCCATCCTGGGGTGTGGCAAACAGCTAGCCGCTACGTGCTGGATCCACCAGGGAAGGAGGAAGTCAGAGCACGTAGTAGTGTTGCTTTAACTGGGGTAAGGTTACCCATATCAGGTTAAGGGACTGTCTTCCTCCGGCCGGGCCCTGTGCTACTCCCCTCCATGGCGAGGTCCGTCGGCAGCCTTGAGCAGCAGGAGCGTTCCCCATTCCCACGCGGCCATGTCACAGCTGAGGGGGTGGGATAGCAGGCAGGGCAGGGACGGTGAGTTGAGCGGGGCTGTGTGCTCATAGGTGTGGCCAGCTCCTTGGCCCACCATGAGGCATGGTAGGATCTCTGACGACAACACACTCGCCCAGGTTCCCTGCAAGGGGGGGGGGGGCGAACATGTGATTTGCTCCCCTCACCCACCCAAAGTGTGGCAGCTACAATTGCCCACCCCAGGCTTATCTCATGTGGCTACAGCCTCTGTTTGTATCCATCCCCAAAAGAGAAACTCCTTTTTAATTTTTCCATTATTTTAAGTCATAACTTTGATTTGTAATCTCTTTAAAGCTTGGAATATTTCTCTCTATCAATTTTGTAATCTTTGCTAAAACTGTTTATTCTGTAATTAAATGTGCAACTGTTTCTTTTGTAACACAACTATATCTGGGTTACTGATTAAAAATTTTAAAAAACAAAAAAACAAACACCCACAACTCTTAATTTCATTTTGCTATATTTGAAAAGGCAGAAATAGTTATGGTTTCCCCTTGTTTTATGGCAGTCTGTATTGGAAGAACAAGGAACCGACCAAAAAGTGCCTATAGTAAAGTATATACCTATATAAAACTATAAAGGGACAGGACAAAGCCTGCCAAAAGATACACCTGTGAAATTCCTATCAATATCAATGAGGATCATATTGGAGTCTCAGCTTAAAAGCATCCTGCATAAAATTACAATTTCAGACATCAGTTAGTGAGAATTAAGATTCTTCTGCAGATGAATATTGCCATTTTCATTTTTATTTTTAAGTTGTTTCCAGTCCTGATAGTTGTGGATAGAATTTTGAAAACAAACAATTTTGAGCCCTAAATGTTCAATACCCAAAAGGGAAATGTTCCTTTTAATTTCATGATTCTGAACACAAGTAGGTTGGTAATATTGCATGCACTGTAGCTATTTTGGTTACTAAAGGGCAATTACTCATCGTTTCCCAGCCCCCTCTCCTATGGAGTCCCATCTTGTCTCCCCTCCTGTTCAATGTGTGCTTTTCAACAGATGGAACCCATGGTCCTTCTCCGCCTCTCACTCACGAGGCCTGTCCAGCTTAAGGCAGGCTGCCAGATGTGCAGACAGAGCAGGCAAACCCACTTGCAGTGTTCCGGAATATTCTAGAGCACCGCCATCACAGCGGGCCACCCAAATCTGGGCCACCAGCCAGAGGCAGAGCGGTGATCCTTCTACTTGGTGGATGGTCACTGCAGCTCTGCTCTTGGCGGGGGGGTTGCCTCAGGCTGTGGGCGGCATAACCTAGAGTGGGTGGCAGCCTAGAGCATCAGGCGATCCACCCACAGCTCTATGGTGTGGGGGAGAGAGGGCGCCACGCGGACAGATCACCGTGACTGCTGGGCCAATGTAAACCCGGCACAGGCAGGGCTGAACGTGGGGCTTGCCAACCCCGGAGCAGGTCTGGGGTGACCAGCCCCAGGTCCATCTAAGATCACCCAATGTGTATCTGAGGCTACTGGGCAAGATCATGCATAGATTTGGAATGAGGTGCTATCAATATACTGTTGATACACAAATATCTTTTTCATCCAACCCAGGTCCTGCAGTCTCAGTGCTTACTGTGTGCCTGGCTGAAACTTGGGACTAAATACAGTCAAGCCGATCAAAGCTGAAGCCAGACACGCCTAAAGTGATCGTGACTGTCTGACCCTGTGACATTGGGGAGGTTGGGAAACCTTCATTAATGGGATACAGACTACACCCTAAGGCTGTGAACCCGAGTGACTAAGGAGGGGAGCGACTCCCTGGCCACCACTCCCCTCCCCAGTCACTCAGGTTCACAATCCTAGGGTGTAACGTTCCTGGATCCTGAGCTGCATCTGGAACATTACTTGTAGCGGCGGCCAGGAATGTTTTTCACCAACTCCACCTGGTGAGAAGGCTGCAACACTTTCAGACACAGACCTGGCCGCAGTCATCCATGCCTTCATTACCTCACGGCTACAGTATTCCAATACGCTCTATGTGGCAGCCCACCTCCTGATGGCAGTGGGTGACCAAGAGCACATTACACCAGTGCTCCAGAGTCTGCACTGGTTCCCAATAGTATTCCAGGCATGATTCAAGGTGCGGTTTTTGACCTAGAAAGCCCAAACCCTACATATCTAAAATGACCATCTTGCCCCTTAGGACTTTCAACATCAGCTGATAGCACTCTCTTGCAGGATCCATCAATTCAATGCATCCACACCATACGACTGTAAAGAAAGGTGTACTCAGTGGCTGCTCCACAGCTTTGGAACTTCCTTCCCCTGAAGGTTTGACAAAGCCATAGCCGTAGCATCTTTGGAGGCAATGCAAGACTTTTTTATTTGATCAATCATTTAACAAGCAGACTTGGGATTTGGGATGTATTTTATGTCTAGTTTTATCTTTGTATTTTACATGCACGTATCTTTTGCTGTTAGCTGCTCCGAGCCTTTGGGGGAAGGACTGAATACAAATCAAAATAAAATAAATATTTCTGCCTTAAAAAACAATTTTAGAAAGGGTCAGGTTCAAGTTCAGAGCGCTACAATTCTGTCCAAATTCAAAGTGAAATGGAGGTCTACAATCTTTACTTCATTTTCTGACCTAGGGTTTAGATTGTTGGAAGAAAATTTCCTTGCTAGCTTTCAGATTGTCTGTTCTTATCAGTAAATAGAGGAAATATAACTCCTCAAATATCAGTGTCAGATAAGGATAATGCTGAGGCAAACATTCAATACGGACTTTCTATTTGTCAAATTTGCCACAATCTGCGTCCTCAGATGCAAAATAAGTTTTTTGTCTTATTCAGAGATGGATCTTTGGTATTCACTAGTTCAGTATTCGCTCACTTTTTGTTATTTGCACAGTTTGTTATTTTAGAAAAAAGGTATTCAGTGATTCTTTTGGAAATTTGACATGTGTTGGCTAGTGACTGAGTACACTAAGGCCACATTCACAACTGCGACAGCGAGACCCGCAAGGGAAGATGCAACAGCGGGGAGGAGCCAGAGAGCAGAAAAACAGCCGGGGCGAATGGGGATGTGACGCGGCTTCCCTTGCGCACGTCAGGGCAAGATTTTGCTCCCTGACATGGACGAGGGAAGCTGTAGCACATCTCCGTTCACACCGGCTCTTCTTCCGCTCTCTGGCTCCTCCCTGCTTAAAAAGGGACAGGGAGGAAGAAAGAGTGAAACAGAACCTTAGTTAGATGAAGTCTGACAAAAATCCAATTGATTTTTCTACACTACGAGCTTCTTTAGATTGCAAACTTGCCTAAGACCCTGATTAAACTATCACCTCCATGCCCGATTGTCACTGGAAAAGCAAAATATGTATTAATATCAGGCCAGACAATTGACCAATCAATTGCTAACGGAGTCTTGCTAACAGGAGCGTTTATTAACTGTTGTTTCTGCTAACAGATTACAGAAACTGCCTGAAGGCCTCCATTAGCTGGCTCAGCATAAGAACGTAAGTGCCATGCTAGGTCAGACCAATGGTCCATCAATCCCAGCATCCTGACTCCAACAGAGGCCAGTCACGGGGGCCTGGGAGAAGCACCCAACAGGTTACCATGCTATCCGTTCCCTGTGGGTCATCCCCAGGCTCCCGACAGTAAAGGTTTTGTTCCCCAACCCTATCTGGCTAATATCTGCTAATGGAACTATCTTCCAGAAACTTGTCCAAACCTTTTTTAAACTCAGCTATACTGCTGGCCTTGACCACCTCCTCTGGCAGTAAATCCCACAACCTAACTGTACGCTGAGTGGAAAAAATACTTTCTTTTGAATGTTTTTACTCTGCCACCTGTGAGTTTCATGGAGTGTCCCCTAGTTTTAGTACTAGTTGAGAGGGTAAATAACCGTTCCGTTTACAAGTTCCACACCACTCATGATTTTATAGGCCCAGCCATCTCTTTTCCAAGCTGAAGAGCCCCAACCTATCAAGTCTCTCCTCATACGGGTGCTGTTCCATACCCTGGAACATTTTTGTTGCCCTTCTCTGTACCTTTTCTAGTTCCGCTATGTCTTTTTTGAGATAGGGTGACCAGAACTGCACACAATATTCAAGGTGCGGTCGCACCATTGATTTGTATAGAGGCATTATGACATCCTCCGTTTTAGTCTCTATTCCCTTGAGAATAATTCCTAACATACTATTTGCTTTTTTGACTGCTGCGGCACACTGGGCTGAGGATTTCAATGCATTATCCACAATCACTCCCAGATCCTTTTCCCGAGTGGTAACTCCTAGCTTAGTACCCAGCATTGTGTACTCATAATTTGGATTATTTTTCCCAATGTGCATCACTTTGCACTTGTCCACATTAAATCTCCTCTGCCATTTAGATGCCCATGCACCCAGTCTTGTAAAATCTTGCTGCAGCTCCTCACAGTCTGCTCGTGTTCTGACTACTCTGAATAACTTGGTGTCATTTGCAAATTTGATCACCTTACTCTTAACCCCCTTTTCCAGATCATGAATGAATACATGGAAAAGAACTGGTCCCAGCACAGATCCTTGGGGCACACCATTTTTTACATCCCTCCATCGTGAAAACTGGCCATTTAGCCCCACTCTTTGCATCCTATCCTTTAACCAGTTACCAATCCATAGCAAAACACTATCTCCTATCCCATGACTTTTTAATTTTCTCAAGAGTCATTTATGTGGGACCTTATCAAAAGCTTTCTGGAAATCCAGGTACACTATATCTGCTGGGTCTCCCCTGTCCACATGCTTGTTTACGCCCTCAAAGAATTCCAAGAGATTAGTGAGGCATGACTTCCCTTTGTTAAATCCATGCTGACTCTTTGCCATTAAGCCAGGTTTATCAATATGCCCAGTGATTCTGTTCTTAATTATAGTTTCCACCATTTTGCCCGGCACACACGTCAAGCTTACCCATCTGTAGTTTCCAGGATCACCTCTGGATCCCTTTTTAAATATTGGGGTTACATTTGCCACCCTCCAGTCCTCAGGTACAGTGCCAGATGCCAACGATAGGTTTGCAATTTCACATTTGAGTTCCTTCAGAACTCAAATGAGCACCCTGCAGCTCTACACCACTTCCCCTCCCTTGGGAAGGGGGAGAGGGGGGGAAGGAGTCTGAGTGTCTTAAGTAATAGTACATATCCTTACATCTTCCCCCTTTTCAAAGCTTGCAAACTTATTGCACTAAACAATACAACAATTTTTTTTCAAAACTTGTGAACCTTATGACACTAAACAAAACAATTACCCACCCACCAAACACACACACACCACTGTAGCATGTGCAACTGATTATATTAACATTGTTCTATCAACCTAGTTGGTGTCTTAGTGGTTCGACTGGACCTGCAAAGTTCTGTCTTGGGACGGTGTGTTCCCCTTGTATGCTGTTCACCTGGCGAGTTACTGACTCTTCTCTGTTCCAGTGCTGTTGCTCCTGTCTCTCCTTTGTTTTTCTCTCCCCTGGGAACACGTAAGAGATGTCATCTCTTGCACCTCATTATCTGACCCTCATTAGTTTGTAGTTCGTATGATCGGGGAGCCACCTCCCTATTCACAACTGCCTCCTGAGCCCACTGACACCCATTGTATACCCCTCACATTGTCATTGGGCTTAAGAAGGGGCAGTTTACAGGCTCCCTGGTCAACGTACCTTTTCTGCATTGATCTCTCCTTTATTCTGTGTGTTTGTACCTGGGGATGGCTCACCTTCGCCCCTCATTCACATTGTGGTAAGTTGGTATGAATTTTTCTATTGAATAAGAGTTCTGCCATGGATTTTCCCACTTGCATAGGGGATGCCTTGTAATCTAGTAGTGCAAGACAGAAATCTGAATTTAAATGTAAAGCCTTTTTTTATGAGTTGTTTTGCAATTTTCACCCCACTTTCTGCTAAGCCATTGGACTGGGGGTGTTTGGGGCTAGAGGTGATATGTTCAAAATCAGTCCATCACAAACTGCTTGAATGCCCTCACTGTGAACCCTTGTTTGACCTTAAGACCTGCGGTATAATCATGTCTTGAGAAAACAGATTTGAGTTTGGCAATTACATGCAATGCCGTTGATTCATCCAACTGTACTACCTCTGGATAGCGTGAACAACAATCACTACTAAATAATCCTTATGTCCATATGTGACTAGATCCACGCCTAATTTGTACCAGGGTTTTGGGACCTCCTGTTCCAGTTCCAGTGGCTTTTTCTGTTGTTTGGGCTGGTATAGCTAGTACACGACTTTACTTTTCTTTCTATGGCCTCGTTCATTTGTGGCCAGTATACCTCTCTGGCCTGCCATTTACATTTTTCAATACCGAGATGTCCTTCATGTAACTTAGAAAGCATCTCTGTTCGTAGTGCTTGGGGTACCACTATATGGTGGCCTCTGAACAAGATACCTTCAATCACGGTGAGCTCAGCTTTGTGCTGCCCATATGGGATGGGTATTCTGTGTGCTGGCCATCCCAATGCAATAGCCCTGATTACTGTCTGAAGGGTCTCATTCTTACGGGTGGTGTCTTTTAAGGCCCTTCAAGCCCTAGGAGATACTGGGTAATGTTTTAACAAGCTATTAACATGTACCATGTCATCTTCCATTTTACTATCGTGCCTGGTGTTGTCAGTTGCTCTGGACAATGTGTCAGCCACCACTAAGACTTTCCACGTGTGCCTTCTCTACGCGTGTCCACTGGATCCGTCACAGACTGGGTCCCAACGTCTAGGCAGGTGCTTCAAAAATGGTCAATTTAGCTTACTTCTCTAATCAGGGCACACGAGCGTTTGGGATCTTAAGTCTGGAGACGTGATGCACTGCGACCCATTGAACCACCCCAGAAAGATATACAAAGTTTCAATACAATAGAACTGCTATTTATTAAAAGGGATTAGGGGTTCAAGGATCATGAAAAGAAAATATTGGCTAAACAAGGCGACTGCAGGATACCCTTTGATACAGTCCATTACAAATTGATACACTATTAGTGAGCGGAGTGGGCAGCAGAGACCAAGGAATGCAAATTCACATTCTCTGCCAGCCATGTAGAGCGAGCCCCGTCTGGGGTTGGGTACAGGTGATTGGGGCTGCGGGTAGAGAAACGAAAAGGATTTCAAAAGGTAGGGAGGTTTTTAGCAGAGCTGAGATGGGCCAAGAGGGAAGGGTAAGATGGGAGACCAGTGGACTCACCACAAGTCATAGAGGCAGAGGTGGCAGGCGGACTAATGGCGGGGTCCAGAAACGTACTGTTCGATTGTGCCAACAGGAACCACGTGAGTCCCGGGTGAGTGCTTGAGACCCCTGCCATACTGTAGCTGCAGTGCAACAACAGTATTTGGAATTCCCTCCCGGAGGAAGCTCGGCTGGCCCCGAACCTTTTAGCATTCCAGCGAGTTTGTAAAACCTGACGGTTCGCCCAGGCCTTTGGGGAGGGTGGGTTAGTGGGTTTTTATTCCCCTACCCTTCTTTATTATTTGGGGGTTTTTTTAAAACAAAAAAACAAATAATAAAGGTGGGGTTGATAGCCTATTCCGATTCCAGGACCTTATTTGGTTTGTCCTTCCCTGTTTTAATTGTTAAGATTTTTATGACTTGAATATTTTTAATGTTTTATTTGAAAGTTGTTAGCTGTCCCGAGCTGTTTGCAGGAGGGGCAGGGTAAAAATGTACTAAATAAACAAGCAAACAAACAAAACAAACAAAATAAATAAACGCTCTTGGCACAGAAGGGCTGGCGGGGCCGATCAAAGGAGTCTTGCTGGCCCGGCAACAGTGTTGTTTAGAAGTGAGGAGAATCCCTGAGGAAGAGCAAGGGTTCCTTCAAGGAAGGAGGGAGTTTGAAGCAGTAATAGAGTTGGAGTAGTCTAGCTAGAAGAGTAGAGAGACTAGGAAGTAAATAGGACAGAGAGAGAGAGAGAGAGAGAGATGGGGTGGTGGTTTCCTTTCCTGGCCAGTTGCGGAGGGGACGGGAACACCCCAAAGATCCAGCATAGCAGTCAAGGGTAGAAGCGGGGCAGGCAGACACAAGGAGGCACACCTGACTGGGAGGGTCTCTAGAGCAGTGTAACACAGAGCAGAGTGTCCGTGTAATCCCACTCCAGAAACAAGATTCATTCACCAAAGGGAGTCTGGGCCAGTTATAGGGACTTTGGACAAACACAAAACAAAGTCTTAATGGGTGTTTAGATAGAGCTTCCTGGGTGTGTGAAAAGGAAGCATGGTGGGAGAGATCGCTCAGATATGCAAGGGGCACTGGATAGAGCATGTGGGGCTGGGTGGATGGATTGGGAGTTAGATGGCAGAGTGGCGGGTACGTGGAAGCCTTTCAGGTCAGAGCTCACTTCCTAGAAAGTAAACCAATTTTAGAGGTGGCTGTATCCCCTCAGGGAGAATAGGAAGCAGTTATCTCTCCCAGTTGTGGGTAAAACCTGTTGTAAACAATTTTGTGGCAAGTATAGTGTGATGTCTGAGTAGTTAAACATTATATATTTTAGTTATGTTTTTGTTAGTATGATCTTAAACGTCTCTTGATGTCATATGAATTCCAAACAGCTGGTTNTGTATTTTACATGCACGTATCTTTTGCTGTTAGCCTGTCTCTTATACACATCTAGATGTGTATAAGAGACAGCCAATATGGTCACACAAATAAAAGCTTCTTTTTTTTTTTTTTTTTTTGAGTGGCGGGTACTGGGAGGAGGGCATAGCCTCTAGGAACAAATTCTATCATGAGCTGGGTTTCCATGATCACTTTAAGGTGGGGTTGATAGCCTATTCAGATTCCAGGACCTTATTTGGCTTGAAGAACAGAACTTAGTTGGGCATTTCCTGCTTCTCAGGCTTTCCCCAAGGTCAGGGAGGCTACGTGCCCTGCCTGCCAGTGTGGAAGGTAAGTTAGATGGAGGTTTAGGGAAGGCTAGCACGATCACAATCGGGGCACTTTGCTAGACAAGAGGGACCGATGCTTCTGGTGGTCATGCAAGTAGAGATAGCTTGGTGTCTTAACTGCTCCTTCATCTACCTGCTGGCTACTCCCGATTACTAAACAGGTTAGGTGTCCTGCATGAGGGAGGTGCGGAGAAGGGTGTGAGCGAAGTTGTCATGAACCCAGTTTACAACACATTCCACACAGGTGCCCCAGACTGCTACTCTTAGTTTCCTTTATGCAAGGGGGGGGGGGGGGTGCTTGTTAGGTCCCTCCTAACACCAGGGTGTACTGTAATGAGATCATGTCTCTGGAGCTGAAAGAATACTCTCTATATTCTAGGGGGAACATCTCCTAAGCCTTTGTTTGCTACTGTGATTAGCGGTTTGTGGCTCATTTCAGCCACAATTGATCTCCCATATATGAAGATATGAAATTTCTTACACCCATATACCAAGGGGAGGGCTTCTTTTTCAATCTGAACATAGTTTTGATCTGTTTTGGTTAGAACCCCGGAGGAATAAGCCACCAGTCTCCAATGATCCACATGCTTTTGTGGTAAGGTTGCGCCTATGAAGCAAGCAGGCAGGAGGCTAGAGCAACGCTGGCGTCAGACTCGCTCTGAATCTGACTAACTTCTCCATAGGGCTCACTTGTGGTCCTATGTTGAGGCTGTGAGGACAGAAAAGGAGTTCTTTGCTGCCCTCATAGCGTCTGCAAAGTCACGCCCGGCGGAGCGGTTTTGGGTGGTGCGGGGGCTGGTCAGTCCGGCCTCCCTCCGCCTGGACGGGGACTTGTCCCAGGCCCGCTGTGAGGAGTTTGTCACCTTCTTTGCAACCAAGATCGCTCGGATTCAGAGTGACTTTGACACCGGGTTGGGGGCAGTAGGTGGAGAGCGCGAGGTCACAGAGCGGAGAGTGCGAGGTCTGGTCCAACTTTGTGGGGGGAGTTTCAGGAAGTGACGCCAACCGATTCGGTGGATGTGCTGGGGTCTGTGCAAGCCACTAGTTCTGAACTTGATCCTTACCCGTCCTGGTTGGTGAAAGCCTCCAGGGAGACATTGGGGACAGTGCTGGCGAGAGTGGTTAATGCGTCCCTGCGGCAGGGGAGGTTGTCACCCAGCCTCAAGGAGGCTGTGGTGCGCTCCCTGCTGAAGAAAGCATCATCATTGGATGTGGACGCATTTGCCAGTTACTGACCTGTCTCTAACCTTCCCTTTTTAGGGAAGGTTATTGAGCGGGTAGTGGGGATCCAGCTCCAGGCCATCTAGATAGCACTGGTTTCCTGGACCCTTTTCAATCTGGGTTCCGTCCCGGCTATGGCACTGAGACAGCGTTGGTGGCCTTGGTTGACAATCTCCGCTGGGACATGGATGCAGGATGTTCTAAATTTCTTATCCTGCTAGATCGCTCGGCCGCTTTTGATACCATGGACCATGGGCTGCTATTTAGATGGCTGCGAGATCTGTGGGGGTCTGGGCAAGACTGTTCTGGAATGGTTCCGGTCATACCTCTCAGGGAGAAGGTGGTGTTGGGAGCTGAAACCTCTTGCCCCCATGCCTTGTCCTGCGGCATTCCGCAGGGTTCCATCCAGACTCCTTTTTTATTTAATGTATATATGCAGCCCTTGGGGCAGGTCGTGAGAGGGTTCACGGTGCGATGTCACCAATATGCTGATGATACTCAGCTGTACCTCTCTTTTTCAGCTGACCCAGACCCTCCGATAGTTCAGCAGGTTCGGAGTCTGGGGGTGGTGTTGGACACGGATCTCCGCCTGGATCAACAGGTGGAGGGGGTGGCGAAGGCCGCCTTCCGCAAGTTATATCTAATGCGAAGGCTGCATCCATACGCCTCCGGGCCGGACCTGGCCTCCTTCATCCATGCCTTCATCACCTCGAGGCTGGACTACTGTAATGCGCTCTACGTGGGGCTGCCCTTGTTCCTGGTCCGGAGGCTGCAGCTAGTGCAGAATACGGCGGCCCGGCTCCTGACGGGGTCGGGAGCATGTGACACCTGTTCTCCAGAATCTGCACTGGCTGCCAATAGCGTGCTGAGCCAGGTTCAAGGTATTGGTGTTGATCTATAAGGCACTTCACAGTCTGGGCCGCTCCTACCTCAGGGACCGTCTCACCCTCCACGCCCCAGAGCGGCTCCTTCAGTCTGCTCGGGGTGCCTTCTTGGAGGTCCCCCGTGTTAAGCGGGGGGCCACAATGGAGAAGGCATTCTCGGTGGCCGGGCCGCATCTTTGGAATTTCCTCCCGGAGGAAGCTCACCTGACCCCAAGCCTTTTGACATTCTGTCGGGTTTGTAAAACCTGGCTGTTCGCCCAGGCCTTTCGGGAGGTGGGGGGGGGGGGGGGGGGGGGGGGGGGGGGGGGGGGGGGGGGGGGGGGGGGGGGGGGGTTAGGCTCTCCCCTATCTTTTATTTTTATTCTTATTAGTTTTGTTACCCAACCCTGTTTTAGCTTTAAATTATTGTGTTGTTTTTAAAATGTTTTTATGAAATTGTACATTGCCCCGAGAGGTCATAGGCGTGGGGGTGGGGGACTCAAAAATGCTTAAAATAAATAAATCCCTGTTTTAGAAGCATCCAAGGACACTTTTGTGTCTTTTGCTGTCAAGATATCTTAGCACAGGAGCTTCCTTGAGTAGAGATTTTAAGTCCTCAAATTCTTTTGTCAGATTAGAAGTACCATTGTGTATGGTTTTTTTAGTAAAGTTCTCATGTTAGTTGTCTGTGTTTGCCATGTTTGGTACATACTTGCCTACAAAGGTCAACATTCCTATAAACCTTGTTTACTTCCTCCTTGTCTGTGGGGGGAGGCATATTTGTAATGGCTTGTACTCTTTCAGGGTCAATTTGCACCCCTAATGGAGTCAGTCTTTCTCCCAGATAAATTAACTCACTCAGTCTAAATTTGCATGTTTGCCTGTTTAGTTTCAGACCGGTCTACTGAGCCCTTTCTAGGAACTGTTTTAACCTCACATGTTCTTCTCTGGTGCTTCCCCAATTGAGAATGTCATCAATATACAGTCTGATACCTGGGATTCCTTCAAAAATGTGTTGCATTGGAACTGTGAAAGATCTTGGGAGCTGATTTGATCCTGAAAGGCAATCCAAGGAAGCAATTACACCCAAAATGTGTGTTGAAAGTGCACAATCTGGAGCTACCTGCGTCTAAGGGAAGTTACCAAAATCCTTTGGCTGCATCTAAAAGTGGAAAAATACTTTGACCCAGTCATGTCCCCAAAAATTTCTTCCCTGGTGGGTAAAGGGAAATGCTCTCTCTTGATGTACCTGTTTAATTATTTTGGGTCCAGACAAAATCTTAAGGAACCATCCTTCTTTTCTATAATAACTAACGAATTAATCCATTCTGTGGGTTATTCAGTTTTCTCTATTATCCCTAATGTCTCCAACAGACCAATTCATCCCCTAATCATTTTCTCAGTGTCCAAGAATCTTTACGGGAGCTATATTCTCTCTTCCAGATGCAGCTCCCTCCTGTTCTTCACTCAGTGCTTTCTGCATCCCACTGCCTCTTTGTCCTGTCGCTGAATATTTTTCCTCTTTGGCCCATTTGTTCTGATAGAGTCTCTCCCCACAACTTTTAACAGGCTTCCTTATGTTTCTGGCCTCTCTCACCGCATCCACTTTTGCACGTGCAGCTTTTCCTTCCAGTACCTGCATTCGAGCTTTGGTGGCTGCTGCTGCCTGGGCAAATCCGTAAGCATGGCCCAACGTTAGCTCACAGTCTTCAAGGAGTCACTTGTGTCCAGCACAATTTGATCTCGAATCAAAGGTCAGGGGACCAAAACTGCAAGACTGACTCATTGTTTTAAGGTCAGTCAAAAACTCTTCTATGGAATTCCCCCTCCTGTGGCACTCATAGGTGGAATTTATATCTTCCATAAATCTCATTGCTTCTGGGCATACAATACTGTTCAAATTTAGCCAGCACACTGGGAAGATGGTCCCTTTCCTCTTGCCTTAACTGCATGGCCTGGAAAACATTTCTTGTATGTAGCTGGGCACAAGGCAGTGAAACAGCTACCCTTTAAGGTCCTTCCTTGGCATCCTGTGCTGTAGCTTGCATAGAGATCTGGACGTCCTGTTTGAAGAGTTTCCAGGCCTCAGCCACATTCCCTGCGAGTCTCAACTTCTCAGGTGCCTTGACTGCCTCCATTTTCTCTGCTCAGCTTTCTTTACACACTCCCCACTTCAAGATTATCAGCCCCTTCAGCTTGGTCTCTCAGCACCCCAGTCCTGGTACCATGTTATGTTTCTATATAGAGAAATAAGTGAGGCACCGGAGTCTTGATAACAGGAGGGTTTATTAATTGTTATTTCTGCTAACAGAGATTATAGAAACTGCCTGAAGGCCTCCATTAGCTGGCTTGGCACCCTGAAGCTCTATGCCACTTCCCCTCCCTAGGGGGAGTCTGACACCGCTTTTAGACGAGGGTGCTGAAAGCACCTCCGGAGCCGCGCGTTAAGAGAAGCCACGCCACGCCGCCGGAAGTGACGTTCTCCCCATTGCCAGCAACGGCGGCGGCTGGAGACACGGCGCTTTGCAGAGGCGCGTTCTAGAGACCTGAAAATTGAGGTCTCCAGAACATGCCTCGGCAAAGCGCTACATCTCCAGCTGCTGCCGTTGCCGGCAACGGGGAGCACATCACTTCCAGCAGCGTGGCTTGGCTTCTCTTAACGCACTGCTCCGGAGGCGCGCCCTCGTCTAAAAGCGGTGCGAGTGTCTTAAAATAATAGTACATATCCTTACACCAGTCTAAGGGCGTTTATAGACGATCCCGCTTACAAGCGGGATCGTCAAACGCCGGCTTTCCCCCCCGCGCAGTCTCTGCGAGCCGTGTCTGCAGTTCAGACACGGCGCAGAGTGCGAATGCGCGCCATTCTGCGCATGCGCACTCACCCAGGGAACCAGGAAGTGCGGCATAAAGCCGGCACTTCGGGAATCCGCGTCGGAGGGGGCAGGCAAGCCTGCCCCCTCCGACGCGGATTAAAAAGCGGTCCCAGCAATTAGACGAGCGCCAAGAAAGGCGGCTGATCAAAGGATCAGCCGCCTTTTTGGTCTCGTCTATAAAACGCCCAAAGTCTGGAGGACTAAGATGTTTGAGAATTCCAGCACTATGGAGGTGCAGTAGCTGCTCCAGAAGTCAAAGATGCTATACTTCATTATGCCATTATAAGCATGGGATTTCTCCCTAATCCAACTATAAAATAGTGTTCTCTGCCTACAAAGATCAGATCCGAGGTAGATCCTTTTTCTGCCTAGATTGTGGTCAACGGGACACGACGTTTATGAATTACTGACATCCAAAAGGTACATTAAGAATTTGTTTAAAAATGATGTTCTTTCGCCTCAAAATTTTTTTGGGGGGTGGGGATACACATGACAAACACAGAGATGTTCCCCAGGGCGAACAGCTGCCTGCTACACGACATGTCCTCGAAAAAATTCCACGGACTTGTCGCAGAGCAGCCTTATCTGACATGGTGTGTGGCTGCCCATGGAGCAACCCGTGTGGCTGGGCCCCTCCTCAGCAGGCCTGTGACTGATGGGCACTGGTGCCTGTCGTGGGCAGCCATGTAACAGCTGGGTGTGAGCAACAGATCCAGCCAGGTGAGGGAGACAGTGCAGGGTCAGGCATGCGCTGCAGCATTCCCTGGCCATGGCAGTGGCTTTGACAGGGTCCAGCCAGCCCGACTTCCCCAGAACTGTCTGGACAGCACCCCGTGCTTGCCCTGCTGTGTGTCAGTGGTCACTGAATGCCACGAGGCCACGCAGGGATCTGGCCGCCACTATAGTTTGACACTTACAAGAAAACTTTACATTTTGATTATTAACTTAAGCACTGGTCATCAAAAACTGGCAGGCTGATTTTTGCTGGTGCGCTCTAGTGACAGCATTGGAATGTAGGCATGGTTTACTTCAGGAGGGTTGCGGGGGGGGGGAGGGGGGATGCTTTACTTGTCCAAAGGTCTTGGCTCTTCCACTCCCTATTCTCTACTTGCATCACCACACACTTTGCAGGGGCAGGGTCCCTTCCTTATGAACCCAAGAGAATAAAAAGGAATGGACTTTAAATGTTAAGTAAAGGCTTGCAAATACTTTGCCAATCAATCAATGTTCAAGGGTGCAATCCTAACCCCATGGAAGTCAATGGGGACGGTCTCAGGCAGTTAGGATTACACCCTTCAGGCATATATTGTCTTGCTTTCTGAGAGGTTAAGACACATCCACACATTAGAAATTCCAGATGTAGAAGAATACGGTTATCCCTTTTTTTCCTGGACACACCACCATCTTAACACTGGGTGAAAACAGACATGACGCTAACCACCCTTTAGCCACCCTTGGTGGTTATTTATGCATGTTGCAGGGCTGCATAGGGCACCAATACAGCCCTGCAACATGCATAAATAACCACCAAGGGTGGTTAGCGTCATGTCTGTTTTCACACACTGTCCCCCAAAAGGGCAGCGATATAGTAATTGTCAGAAATAAAAAAATATTGTGCAGATTTTTTTTTAAAAAGCACCAAATCCTAGTACTCTTGAAAGGTAAATATACCACTTATTTGTCACAGCCTATTTTTCTCCCTCAGGGAGCCTTTCTCGAAATCTTTTATGGATGGTGGCTTGAACTGCTGAAGTGTAATGTTGAAACAAAGTGAATTTTCACTAGACTTGCTGCAGTTCCTCTTTTGGCAAGAACACAAGTTTTACATAAAAATCTGGAGAGCACTTTTATCTAGGAAAGATAAAAATCAGGTAAATAAGGTCTGATGACAGTAAGTGGGCTATGGCTCTCCTCCTCGGCTTAGATTCAAGATGTGTAGTTCTTCCACCGCTTTGAAAGGCAATTCTGCATTTTACACATTCCAGGAAAACATTTTTGTTTCCTTACCTTACATTTGCCGGCATTTTTCCCTTCTTCAAAATGATGATTCAAATATTATCAGCCACAACTTTTCATTGCAGTTTAGTTCATGAAAAGATAAGATACTATGACTCTTCAAAGCTAGGATTGCCAAGTAGCCAGAAGTTTAATCACAGAGATATATATATTATTTTTTATTTTTTTAAAGTGGGAGGGAAATGTACTAGGAAATAGATTTTTTAAACTTTGGGGGTGTGATAATCTTGGAAGACATGCCTCTGTATTTATCTAGGATTTTATAACTCCATTTACTTCAACATTTGAGCCAGAGATGAATTTGGATCATTACATATGCATCTATTGGAGAAACTCAGTGTTAAAATAACTGTGCCTCATCCATCATAAGATCAGCAAACATAGGTAGTTTTTCACTGAATTCTCTCCTATTTTGCTGTTGCTGGAAGACAGGAGTTGCTGAAAGACAAGGATAGCACACACAGACACACACAACTGGTAAGCCTCAGGAGAATTCACTGTTGGGTTTGAAATCCAAAAACGAGCACAATGAACGTTTCTATTTTCTCACATATATGAGTGTCAAATGGTACTAATTACGCTAAGTATGTTAAACCTAATTGTTAGTAGGCAAAATAACTCCTTTGTCTTCATCCGAGTTGCATAAGGTGGAAGCCTACACAGAATCCGACTCTCCATTCTCAGTTTATTCATCCTTCTATATGTTGCAAATTGAAAGAAGTTAAAAAAAGAAGGTCCTCAAGAGCTCACTAAAGGTGCTGAGCTTGGCTCACATATTTAAAAGGGCTTTGGATCAGGCTTCAGCAACCTAATTCTCTTTTCAATTCCACTAGTTACAGGCTCAGAGAAAGCAAAATGGAATTATGCCAGACTGAAAATGCTGCTAAGGAGAACACAGAGGTGAAATTCTGCCCTTCAAAACATATGTACAACTCCTGCTGATTTCTGTAGATTTGTGCAAGTCTAACTGGAGGTCCTAGACTGCTACTCCAACGCCTGACTGTTAAATATTCACGTATACTTTGTTTCCATTTCAACCAGTAAAGTGATGGACTTATTGTCTCTTCTTGAAAGCAGGCTGTTCCAAAAATATTCTATCAGCAATTAAAACAAGTGTTAAGAAATCCAAGCATGCCAATTAACATTCGTTTAGAAGCCACTGGGTAAATGTTTGCTTTTAAAACAAAAGATACAGAAAAAGAGAAGAGAAAAACACACACTCACATATATATGAACAAAAGCATGTGCCTCCCAAATTAATTCACTTCTAAAAGAATGCTCATCAGCCTACGTGGTCTTTGAGTATGTGAAAATCGTTAAAATTGATAGTAGGTAGAATTTTCCACCATTAAGGTTCTTTTTTCTTTCTCTAAATATCTAACAATAGCATCAGTGGTTTGTTTTTAAAAAGGAAATATGGTTAAGATTGTACCTTGCATCATGTTAGCTAGGCCGTTTACTAGGTCACAAACCATTCTTGAGTAAAGCTGAGCTGGAAGAAGCGTTAGCCACG
Organism: Sphenodon punctatus; assembly: GCA_003113815.1. Lineage (NCBI taxonomy): Eukaryota > Metazoa > Chordata > Lepidosauria > Sphenodontia > Sphenodontidae > Sphenodon > Sphenodon punctatus. The sequence continues at coordinate 2,041,123 of QEPC01010260.1, forward strand.
CACACACTCTCCCCTCCTCCTGCCACTTCTAGAGAGGCAAAACTACAATATTTCTCATAATCTCTTGACACACAATATACTTATTACAGCCCTTGTTAGTATTTGGGATTTTCAATATACCAAGTTATTTATGAAATTGGGGGGGAGGGGGAAAGAGAAAAACTAACATTTTTTCCTGATCATTTTGTATTAAAAAATAAATAAATACTATAACAATATAAATAAAAGGAAAATAACCACAGGTATAATGAAAAGGGGAACCACATTCTGACCAAGGGCATGTTCTCATGAACAGCTCTTCCAGGTAAAGAACCCTAGAAGAATGAGAATCCCTTAACACACTTTCACCTCCCTACTGTTCTCAGGATCAGGATGTTTAAAAGGGGATTTATATCACTCACTAAAAGCATGGTTCAAGCAGGTTACCTGGGAAAACTTAACATTGATTAAAGATGATCATGAGAACGCACCCTATGCAACTGGGGGAGTCGAGCTCCCCAAATAAACCACTCAACAAGAGCTTGAACACAGCCCTGAGGGAAGTTCCTGGGTGTAAAAGCAAGATAGCACCTGTACCTAGGACTACCTTCAGCAGGAAAAGCACAATAGGCCTTGAACTGTTAACAGCCCAGTATCCAAGGTAACAACATGAGCACAATGTCTGTTCAGTATCTTCTGTCCCTCTGGGAACATTATTATTTATGACAGCCTCCTTCCTGCCCTTCTCCTCCCATCCTCTGCTTTTCTGGGGCAACAGGAGAGAAAGGGTGTTTTTAAATGAGCAAGGTTGGCAGAGGAGGCCATGGCACAGCTGCGGGACGCCCATACACATGAAGTGCATGGGGAGCTCTTAAAACAGGTGGCTCCCAGCATGGCTACCTCACTCTCAGCTGGCCCCACATGGTGTACTCCTTTCAGCAGTGCTCCAATGTGTGGCCATGAGTGAAACTCAGGGGGTGGGAGGGTGTCCCAGGAATACACATCCCCACACTCTACCTTCACACAAGCAGTTGGATGTGTAGTCGGGGTGGGGGTGGGGGGGTCGAGAGGAGCGGACAGGTCTCGTTTAAAAAACACCCAAACAGCTTGTTACAAAATGTGATGATCATTTGTACAAACCTCAGTTTCTTCCACATTCTTTAAGTATTACACACACAATTGGCATCTTTTAAAAGTACTTTAAAAGGCTGACAAGTCTTTGACATCTTACATTCTGTGATCAGACAGCTTTGGATATCCTTCTCATCCATCTCAGAAATAGTTAATGCTGCCAACTTTTGAAGCAGGAGAGTTTGTGTACCTTCTCCAAAGAGAAAGACTCTCTCTAACCTTTCAAGGTCAGATGGAGGTCTTTGAAAAGATAGCTTAGCCCATATATGCCTGTTGCAAAGTTATTTATGCTTCAGGTAGAAGTGTAAACAGTGGTGATCCGATGCAATATTGCAGACTGTAGGACATTTTAAAATATTCCCCTTACATGAGAACATCACAGCTCTATAGAATTCCACAGAACAAACACCACACCTCTACAGAGTCCCCTATTTGACAGTTTTTGATTTGGCAAGTCTAATTGTAATGCCTGTGTTCTTACAATGGATACACCCGTCTGCCCTTTGCTTGAGACTTCTCTCAAATATCATAGAACTGTGGGAGATAAGTCAGCCTCTTTCAGAAAGCACTTTGTTCCCCAGCACAGATAATATTCTCCCCAACATGTGCTCTCACTACTTCTATCTTTTCCACTCCCTCCCACCTCCGCCTTCAAATCCTCCTCCAAATCCTCCTCCGTTGTTACTACTCCCAGTGCCAAGTCTTCATGCACCATACGGGACCATCTTGCTTGCATATTCCTAAGTCTAACTCTAGCATACAGGTATGGCCATGGGAGCACTTTCATTCTAAGTCTATTTGCAGGTCAGTGTAACTCTCCAAAGGAGGGGGAAGATAGATAAGATGTTAGCCTCTGGGCTGACATTTTTCATGCTGCTTTTCTGCCCCATAAAAGCTGAGCAAGAAGTTTGGTAAAATCCTGTTTAGCTTGCAAGTTGTTTTCCAATACTTTAAGAAGTGTCACAAGCACTTTCTTTGTACTCAGATCACTCAAGAGCTGTTTGGTTTTAAACCTTCCTACATGGCATTTCTCACCACTATAGTAAGAGTGAGAAAAATACTAGTTGAGAACTAGAGTTTAAATAAAAATCCAACAGTACCAGCAGTACAAATCATTTTTGAACAACTTTACGTAGCAATCATTGTTATCCAGATATACGCTCTCTTCAGATTTCAATGCACAGATAAAAATGGTTTGTTTCCGCATGCAAGTATTTTAATAAGTTAATGTACTGTACCTTATTTTATTCTGTAGTTTCAGTTAAACCTTTGTGAACACTTGATTTCCACCCCCCTTCTGATTTGTAGTTTACCTGCAACTGTTGTTCAATATGGAAATTGTTGGTATTTGAGTTCTGTGTATTCTCTTTCATTAAAGAAACCAGCATATTTAAAGATTAGACTGAAAGAAACTTTTCTTTGAGCAGATACAGCCTGCTGTGATCGGCAAATCCACTGGTACAGTGTTCACAGACCAAAAACAAAATCAAAACCTTATAACAAGGTCTCACAAAGCATATCTCAGAGCAGTATTATCAGATTTAAATATTAATTACTCATCAACATAGACCTTAAGAAGTATCTGGAGCAAAAGCTCTTAAATCACACTTTAAGTCCAGGATTTTTTACTGTCTGCATTGTGATGCAAATCATGCTTTTTTTAGAATGAAAACAGATAATGAGTCTCTCTCAAGATTCAAAAATATAAATAGATGTAGGATTAAAGTCCAGCTCAACAAATTAGGCACATCTTGAATTTATGAAACCTACAAATAAGAGCAGTATTGCCTCAGTTATTTAAAAGTATATTTGAGAGATTCTTTATGGGGTTTCTGAATTTATTTAGAGCGGCTTCTCAATGGAGATTCCTACACCATACACCTTTAATGAAGTTTTCAGTTGTTGGTTCTGTAAAAAGCATGCTCTATCAAATTAAGTATTTTATTTAGCTATCTCAATGCTAAAATAAATCAGAGTTTTATATCCAAAGTTTAACCGGTCACATATTTATGCAAAATAGAACTGTCTAGAACTACATAAAGGAAGTTCTGATCTCTAGGAACAGAAGAAGAAGAAAAAAAAGCACACCAATCCCTCACATAAAAATAATGGCAGTTGCTCTTTCATTTCTATTATTTTAAGAACATTCTGTATTATCTTCCTCCCCCCCACCCTCAGGTTCTGCTACTGTGAAAGGCGTATTGAGTTCACCTTCTAGGAACAAATTCTTATGCCCAAGAATAGTTTCATCTGCAGTTTAAGACTACTTGTGCGAGTTAGTACTGAGATGTGGCTGCAGACCCACTTTTGTATAAGGTAAAGGATAGGAAATTTAAAAGTCAGTTATGATACCTAGTTAAATAGAGAATAATTTAAATGGGAACCTATACCTAGTAGTATAAATTATGAGGACAAGAGAGAAAACAAGATGAACAAAAGCACTTCAGTATTACCCTAAAGCGGTTTGTTATTTTACATATATGAAGTTGCAAGAGTATTTTCTAAATATCAAATACTAATCTAAAAATTATTTACAGAATGGTATGCCGTTCGAGTGACTATCAATACCAGTGCAGAATGATTTCAAGAAATGATCTGCTGTATAAGAAAAAAAAAATCTTATTTGTTCCTACTTCTGAAGCCAACACTTTTTCTTCTATATAAAAAAAAAAAAAAAAAAAAAAACAATAACCAAACAAAATGTACTCAAGATTTGCAACACATTTTTGATTAAATCTAAGGGAAAACAATAGATTTTAAATACATATCTCTAAGCAGAAAGAATAATTAGTACCACTTTCCAGCAGCAGCAGGAAGCAGCAGCAGGAAGCAGCAGTAAAACAGCGAAGGGACAAAAAAAAAAAAAAAAAAAAAAAAAGCAATAACCAAACAAAATGTACTCAAGATTTGCAACACATTTTTGATTAAATCTAAGGGAAAACAATAGATTTTAAATACATATCTCTAAGCAGAAAGAATAATTAGTACCACTGGCAATGTAATATTGCTGCTGATATTGCATACATTCCTGCAGTCAGAATCACTGTTGGAAAAAAATACTTACAATGATCTTCCTTGCTATAGTAGCTGTTGGCTCTAGATGCACAGGCACATGCATCTAACAAAGTGAACTACCGAAGTCTGTCCTTTATCTTTTTATTAAAAGAGGCTTAACTGCCATAACAAAAGAAAACTATAAGCCAAAAATTTAATGATTTTGGGTAGTTATGTTTTCTTACAATGAACGGTGCAATGTAGCAAACTACTGGCTTGTTTATACAAATTTAGTGCGTTACCACAAAAAAGTAGTAATAATTACTGTTACATACATCTACTCTCTGAAGCAACACTGTTGTGGAAGGTTATTGAATCATCTTGTTTCTAAACAAAGCCAATTTCCAAATGGTATGAAGAAGTTGCTGTACCACAGGGATGAAGACCCTTTTTCCTCCCGGGGGCAACTATGGAAATTAATACAAGCACTGAGGGCCATATAAAAGTTAGGGTGGTGGTGATTAAGAGGTGTACTCAGGAAGAAGAGAGTCTAAATCATTGATCTAGGCTATAGATCTGTCCCCTATCCTTGCATGCTCTCATCTCTGCTCTCTTACCCTTAACTCAGTTTTTCAGTGTTAAGAGGTAGAAGCTGGATCCAGGGGCCAGATCCAGGAACCTGAAAGAGGCCAAATAAAAAGCTAGTCATGGTCTGTATTTGGATTCTGGCCCTGAAGTTCCCCACCCCTGCGCCATCATATTGGACAGTTACAATATCTATTTGACTTACTACAGGAGGTCTTGCATACACTCAGTTATTATTGTAGTTTATAAACTGTCACTTTAGCATTGTGCCTACTCACATATGAAGTCCTACTGACATCATGGGAATCCAACCCAGGAGTAAATTCAAAATTGGGGGAGGAAGGGAGCTTAGCACACAGACACTGAAGTTTCTGGATTAGACTTTTTTCTAAGTATATCTTACGGCAGTGAAGCCAACTGAAAGCGCAAACGTAGATGTTTTACTGCTGGCACTGTCCGTAATTGTTTTATAATAAAACTGATTTTAAGAAGATAACTGGTGCTATAAGGAGGTCCCATGGGAGAAAAAAGAAACTAATTTCTCCCTCTATTGACATATTCAGGGATATATAGATGTATACCTTCTTTTAGGGCTGATGGACACAGCAGGCAGATCAAACATGGAAGAAATGCTGCACTAAAATCGGACGTGCTTCAGAGACATTAGTCTTAAGAGTCATCCAAATTAAAAAGGTCAAGGGGAAAAAAAGTAGTAATAGACAAAATTGAATTTTAGATGAACAATAAAGAAGAAAAGCAGAATTAGAACCAATGCCAAGGACTGAGAACAAAGTTAGACATGCAAGATGCCAAGTTCCTGATTCAGCACTCCCAAAAAGTGATGCAGCACTGGAGTAACTCCCAGGAAGTTAATGGATTGACACCTGGGTAAGAAGCAACAATCAGTTCCACCGTAAGTGAACAAATAAAGAGAACTGGTGACACCAACATGGAGGAATGGCAATACGAAAGACAGACCTGGACAATTAATTCTCAGTTGTAAGTTGGTATTTTAAGTCAAGTTGAGAAATTAAAATGGTGTGGTAGTGGCGATACCCCACACTGTATCTAGAAGCATATATTGCTGGAATATGTACTGCTTTATTTTGGCCTCTGAAGTTCTGGCCAACATAACATAGGCTGATGTGATTATGATTTGAACATGGAGAGCGGCAACTCTAACTGAATACTGTACTACAAGAGGAATGGGGCAGTGTTTTCATTTGTTCAGTTTTAGAAGCAGGAATCTAGCAGGAGCAAAAGAAAAAATGATTTTCTCCTATATTTTACCACTTTTTGTTCTGGCAAGGCTTTTACAAAACCTAATTCACTACTCTGCTTATCTCAGATATTGGGTACTTGAAGTATGACCATCACTCATTAGAAATGTAATTAAAAAGTGACAAAACTGGATTCCATCCCCTTCCCCACCATTGCATACAGATGAAAACCAGTAACCCTTACTCTATTTGTAACCATGACAACCATAGAATATTTTACTTCAGAATATAATTCACACTTAACATTTGTTCATGGGTTTTGTTGTCAAGGAAAAGCTTGACAGTACACACACTTCATAACTATAAAGGACCAGAGTTCCTTGTTGAAAAGTTGGGGTTCCGCTCTTTTTAAAAAAAAAAAAAAAAAAAAGACCGGAAGACAGGGTTAAGACTTCTTGACTGCTCGACAAAGCTGTTTTTCACTACAAAATTCTATTGGACCTTCTAGTTCAATTTGTAGGTCACCGGCATTATTTAACCCCTTTAATAAAGCCTGTCTAGACAAACTTTCCAAGAAGAAATATCTACATAAAAAAAGATGGAATGAAAGTTGCAAATTTACACATGCTTTCTAATTTTTATCTTGACAGCTCTGTTTATAGAATTACTTGTTTGTGTGCTGTGTCGTATCATAAATTGGCAAAACTTCCAAAAATAACCACTGTGAGGACAGGTTGTAAGAACAAAAACCTACATTAGTTATTCAAAGAAGAGTAGATAGCCCACTGAGCATAACTAAAGTTTGATGCAGTTGAATGTCAGGGTTAAAATATGGACTGTAGTTCACTTCTCTAAAAGAAAAAAAATGGCATTAGCAATTTAATCCAAACCATAATAAGGAGAGAAGAAAAAGACTGATGCTTTATTTAACAGGGAAAAGAGAAAGCTGGCTGTTATGCTGTTGCTTCTCTCACACAGATCATAACATCTATCAAGGGGGATTTAAAGTTTCAGCAGATTGCTAATTATAAGAGACAGTAATACTGGTATCTGCAGTCACCTTAAAGCTACAGTAGTTTGGTTTTAAATACTTGAAAATCGACCTCAAAAAGGATAGTCTGCTAAGCATCTTCAAACAGCTTTCAGAAGACCACTCATGAACAATTTGACATTTTAAGAGATAGATAGCTAACAAAGATAGATAGCTAACAAAGATAAAAAGATTTCTCTGTCTAGCAAACAACTTCATAAGTTCATCCATTTCAAGTTATAAAAGCAATAGCGTGTTCATACCTATTACTTTTCTTTCATGGATGAAAATTTCCTATTGGTCCTTTTTAAGTCAAATTACTCAAAACTGTAATTTCCAAAGGAGTTGAGAGTTAAACAATATCACATATTCATAAGCAAAGTCTAGCTTTTGGGGCAAAAGAATGTTCATCTTCTCACAATTCAATATCTAGGAATACTTTTAAGAAAAGAAAACAGACCAGAAACCCATGCCACTCACTCACAAACATGTACTGTGTATTTGTGAGCTGTGTCAAGTACCATTCGTAACAACCATTTGGGAGTAGTTTCAAAACAACTAGAAAAATCCCTGACTAGCTTTATTTTGGGAGGGAATCCGGAACCAAAAGTCAGGATGCCCTGGAACCTCAGTTATAGTAAGACAAGGACCTAGTAACATCCATTCAACATTAAGAAAGTACTTTTACTCCAGCCTCATTCTAATCAAGACCTCGGATTTGCAAATAATGGTGCCTAAGAGATTATGATGAAAACACCTAGAGAAGAACACACCAACCAGCTCAAGGATGAACCTAACTACACAAGTGATGAGTGTCATCTGGCACCATGCAAGGAGTGAGAAATGTTAAAAAGTGATTTTGCATAGTGTCAATCTTTTTTATAATCTACATCCTACCTGGAAATTATTCAGAAATCAACACACTCAAAGCAGGCTTTTTAAACAAACAAAAAAAAGAAATCAAGGCAACACACGCACACAGCGACCAACATGCACCCAGACAGACTTGGCAGGTTTAATCTGGGGAAGGAAGTTGTGTCATTTTTTATTCATTCCAAGGCAGTTTTAAAGATAGCAAAATCATCCATCACTACAAACAGAGGTTGTGGGTGTGCATTTCAGAGAGCCATTTGAAACAGATGCCGTTTACCAAATAAATAAATAAATAAATAAATACCCCGTCATTCAACATTGTCAACAGCCACTTAGGCTTCATGTGTGAGGTGCTCGCCACCTCACCAAGTGGGAAGTTGTGGGTGTATTGTACGTGTGGAGCGGGGGGCGCTGCTTACTTTGGTGGACGGCTCAGAGGGAGTTGGTCCAGGGCTGGAGAGGGAGGGAGCACTCCTGCCTCCCCAAAGCTCCTGCTCCCCTAGGGCACCCCCCCTCCTGATGCTGCCAGCCTTGCACACCAAGCGCGCACACACACACACACACACACACACGCAGGAAGTTTTTAATGCAGAGAGAGAGCGCAGGCGCAGGGGATTCATTAGCCAGGCGTTCAATACACAGGAGGCGGCGGCTGCTGCTGCTGCTGCTGGGCGAGCAGCGAGCTCCACAACAAGAAGAGGGCACAAGGCACGCGCCCCACCCCGGCTTGGCCACCTGGACCCCCAGCCAGTCACCCACCTCGGAGCCCGCCGTGCCCCCAGAGCAGGGCAGGGCGCCACTCCCGCCTCTGCCCATCCGAGAGCCGGGCTCTTACCTCTCGCCACTGGGCGGTGCGCGCCGGGGGCAAGCCGGGAGCGAGCGGGTGTCCTTGGGAGGCGAAGCGGCGAGACTGGCGCTTCCTCAGGCGGGAGGCTGCACGGAGACGGCAAAGGGAGGAGGAGGAGGCGGAGGAGGCGGCTTATGCATTGCAGCCTCCCCCCCGAACGCGAAGCCCCGCGCGGCAGCTGGGGCTGCTGCTCAGCTGCTGGAGCCGCTCAGGCGGCTAAGGAGCCCGGCCGCGGGAGACAAGGCGGCGGGGGGCTCGGCTGGGCTGGGTGCGCAGAGCGGCGGCGGCGGCAGGAGAAGGAGGCTGCTGCAGAGTCGCTACCATGCTCCCTTCTGGCTGCCTCCGATTCACATACTGGCCGCTTTAGATGGGGAGGGAGGCGGCCTCCCAGCCCAGGCAAGGGGCGGGCAAAACCAATCACAGCAGCAGGAGGGAGGACCAAGGGGGAGGCGGGGACTCCTCGGCGCCGAGCCCTCCTTCCCCCCGCCTGCCCGCCCCCGATGTGTCAGCCTCCCCCCGCGGGGAGGGGTTTGGACCGGGCAATTTGTCCAGAAGAACGAGCCGAGCCGCGCTGCCTGAGCGTGACACCCTGGCTTCCCAGCGAAGCCGAGCGAGCGGTAGCCACAGGTACTGGAGAGCGCGGATTGTACGGTACCGCTACCCTCCTGCAGGCTGCCGAGAAGCTGGAGCCTGCCTTCCCGTAGATGAGAGCGATGCTAACACTTGTGGGAAAGTTCTCTCCCCTACGTATCGGGGGAGACAGACAGACTAATAAATACCCGGACAACTGGACTGAATCGTCTTCCCTCGCAGAAGCACTATCCATCCTGCACTCCCTCTAGGTGTGTGGCCCCCTGCAACATACACACTGAAAACAGGATCCTATCCATCCACACCTCTCAGCACACACTCTGCCCTGAAAACCTTCCAGGCTGGTTTCATTACCTGTAGCTTGAATAAAACCAAGCCAAAGAGCTCTGCTTGCTTTTATGTATCTATTAAACATCCAGCCCCACACGCACATACATAAGAACGCTGGTGTGCAAGCTCTCTTTGAATGCTCAGCAGAACCCAGATTATTTAGAAATCAGCTTGAGCTTAATCTAGTAAATCCTATATTTGCAACAAATCAGATTGAAAGGTGGTGTCACCTAGTTATTGTCCAAATCAATCGGTCAGTCAATCAGTCTTTCTAGCTGACTAGCTAAACTTTCAAAGAAGATTGGCAGGGTTAAGTTAAAGGCATTTAAAATACTATAGGCTGATTGTGAGCATCAACATGCATATGCACATCTGTACATATACTTAATATGTGTGCATATACTGTATCAGGTATACATGATAAAGTATATGTTTTTAAAGACTGGCATAAGCTCGCCAGCCTTCCTCAGAAGTAACCAACAGACTAGCGCATGAGAAATATATGGGTATTCTCTTCATGGGCCTGAGCCAAAGACCATTTAAAAGTAATACGCCTTTTTGCAGGTGTTAATGGGCATTGGATTGCACCCATTTCATTCCATGTTTTATACACAGTATCTACTCATACATACGTTCACACTATAGACTTTATGATATACTAAGGATTATGTATACATACATAAATATGTAAAGTTATGTCTCTGTGTGCACATATACATATATGCATATATAATCTTTGGTTGTAGAGACAAAGTAGTGTAGAGATATCTTTTATTGGACTAACATAGGTTGGTGGAGGTTTGCAAGCTTTCGGACCTTACAGGATCCTTCGTCAGGCAAGTCAGAAATCTAAGCTGTATGCTGAGCAAAGCGTGGCACAGGGATTATTATTATTATTATTATTAACAAACATTTATATAGCGCCAGCAGTGTACCTGGCACTTTACAAAGTGATAAGATAGACACGGTCCCTGCCCCTAGGGCTTACAATGCAGAGGCTGGGGAGCATTACATCATGGGAGGGTAAGAACAGAGAGGGGTCGGGGAAGAAGTATGCATTTGATATGCCATATACTTTCTACAGAGTGTATACACGGTATATACACATACATACGTACTGTATCATAATAGCATCATATAAAAATATACCATATATACCAGTGCTGTTTGGAAATTTACAGCATACACTTTTCCATTGCATCTCATATAGACTTAGAGGCAAGCCTCATCAAATCATGCATTAGGAATATCTTGAATGCACAGTAAGGACATATTTGCTCTCTTAACACACTGAACATGAGAGATTCTTGCCGAATAACAGCTAAAATATCGTTCAGTGCAATGATGAGCAGGGGAAGGAAAGGATGGAAATCATCAGCTTGCACAAACGGGCAATGAAGGAAAAGTGTAATGTTTAAAGAACAAACACTTTTTAATGGTTGGGAGGAAACAAGGAGATGGTGTTGAAAGGGTAATTTCCTATCCCTCTACACACACACACACACACACACACACACACACCTTATTGCAATGGAGTGAGAGATTTCTAAAAATAACTATCATTATTATTACTAGTAGAATGCTTTTAGCTGAACACATTCTCACTCTGAAATAGGAAAGCACTGTGTTAATACACCAAAAATTCCTGTTGGCGATACGTGGCATCTTACCATTGAAATCTCCAGACTTTTTACACTGCAGTGTAATGTGAGGGTCAGAAGTTCAGAACAGTTTGAATGTGAATTATTTAACAAACGCATGCACGACACACGCTTTGGAGTTTCCATGCAATTTTTATTTTATTTAAAAAACTAAACAAAACACAAGAGCCCAGATCAACATTATTTGCCCTGGTGCAGTGCTGCTGGCCCTGTGCATACACTTGACCCAGAATTTGATGAGGCTGATAAGAGAAGTCTCAGTGGGACTGCTGACCTAACAAGTGGCACATCAGTTTCCCAATGGCACTTGAATGTTGTGAGAGTGAAAGCTTCAAAACAAGAGACAACATGAAAAGAATGCAATCCTTCGTTAAACATAGTGATTTTGGAACACTGATTTGCATTAATCTCTAGTGCCTAGCACATTCCTGTGTGGCCTTGAGATGAGGGATAATACCAATCCCTGTTTCAAAGGGATCACCTTTTTTTCTTTCATTTTGCCCCCCTAGAAGGACTGTTGTGAGAGCTGCTTAGTTAATATTTTTATGGGACCTTTAAGGTAGGAAATATTTATTTATTTGAATTTCTACCCCATCCATCCCCTAAGTCTCAGGTCAGCTTACATCATTAAAAACACATCATACAATTAAAAAATCCTTTTAAAAAAACCACCCTCACCCTTAAACCCACCCAACCCAACCCTTACCCCCAGCTGCCAAACACTTTGCTAGATGAAAAAGTTTTACACTGCCTCAAGAAAATGCTCAGGATCAGGCTCTGATGGGCCTCTGGGGAAAAGGAGTTCCACGTTACTGGGCAACAGCTGAGAACACCTCTCTGCAAGTCCTTGGTGTACGAACAAGTTTGACAGGTGGTACCCACAAAGAATCACTTCCAGCTAACTGCAGGGATGGAGCATGGTAGGGAAGGCGATTATTTAGATATGTGGGGCCCAAGCCATTTAGGGTCTTAAAGGTCAAAACCAGCACCTTGAATTGTGCCCGGAAAGCTATATGAAGCCAGTGCAAACTACAAAGTACAGATGTAATGTGTTCATGGCGACCAGCCCCTGAAAGGAGTTGGGCCGCCATGTTCTGCACCAGATGCAACATCTGAACAGTCATCAAAAGCAGCCCCACATATTTTTTTTATTTATTTATGCCACCCTTCTCATTAAGGCTCAGGGCAGCTTACAATCAATAAAAACATCTAAAACGTCCCCTTAAACCTCCCCCCACCAAACCCTATCTCTAAACCTTCCACCCAACCCTATCCCTGCCTACTGAACTTCTGGCCAAATAAAAAGGTCTTACATTGTTTCTGGAAGATGACCAGGCTTGGGCGTGGACAAACCTCCAAGGGGAGGGAGTTACATAATCATGAGACAGCCACTGAGGATGCCTCTCAACATGCTCTAGCTCTAGAAACTTTGCGGGCAGATGGTACCTGCAAGTGGGCGCTTGCAGCTAACCTTAGAGGCCGCGACAGGACATAAGGGAGGATGCAGGCTTTCAGATACCTGGGACCCAAGCCATTTAGGACTTTATAGGTCAAAACCAGCACTTTGAATTATGCCCATCAATTACAGGTATCCCTGTGTTTCTAAGATCACATAGCCAGCCAACCATCAACACTTCAGTCTTGTCTGGATTCAGCTTCAATCAGTTCACCCGCATCCAGACCCCAACGGCAGCCAGGCACTGGGTAAGCACAGAGATTGCAGGACATGGGTCAGATGAAAAAGACAGACAGAGTTGGGTGTCCTCAGTATATTGATGACAGCTCAGAAGGCAATGATTCATCCATGACAATGGTGTTGTAACTACGCCCCTAATAATTGGAACCCCCATTTCCAGGTCAGTGCAAATCATTAGATCCAAAGTGTGTCCAGCCTCATCTGTCAGGCCAGCATACCGATGACACTTCACTCCAAAACTCCATATGACCTCACATGCAGGCTTCAGATACACATCGAACAGGAGTGAGGACAAGATGGAACCCGAGGAACCCCACAAGGGAGCTCCCATGGGTCACTGCGCATCACCACGCTCTGTGTCCTCCCAGCCATGAATGAGTGGAACCACTCAAGAGCAGTTCCGTGAACCTGCCAGCTCACGCAGCTGTGCCGAAAACACCCCATAATCAACTGTATCAAAGGCCGTTGAAAGTTCTAACAAAATCAACAGGGTACAACTGCCCTTTTCAATTGTCATCAACCAAGCCCACAAACGCAGTCTCAGTGCCATACCCAGGACAAAATTCTGACTGACATGGGTCCAGGAATTCAATAACACTGAGATGTTCCTGAGGCTGAGAGGCAACCACCCATTCATTAACCTTCGCTAAAAAGGGAAGATTAGAGACGAGGTGATAGCTGGCAGGGGGGAGTCATCGTCAAGAGATGGCTTTTTCAGCAGGGATTGGACAACTGCAGTTTTGAGGCAGTCAGGCATCCTGCCTTCCCGAAGGAAGGCACTGACAGCCTAGCCAGCAGTGGCCCCGAAATCTCCTGGCTAGCTTTCACCAGCCAGGACGGGCGTGGATCTAATTCATAACTGGTCACCCATACCACTCCAAGCACACCCTCTGCATCAGTGGGGAAAAACTAATTGAAGCCAATCCAAGCAAACCAGACAGGACCGAGCCCCTCCACCCCCAAATTGCGGCCCTTTTTAAACGGGCCATGCTGGGGTGGTGGTGTCGGTGTGCGTACTGGTGCAGGAGGTGGCAGTGTCCACGGGTGCACTCGCATTCCCACAGAGTAACCACCAGCATTGTTTCCAGTTGCTCTGTGCGTGGGTGAGGGGTGGAAGTGGGTGGGCATGCATGTTTTGCAGAAGCACACGCACCCACCCAACTGCCACCGCTATTGCCGCTGTACAAACAAGACTCACTCATGCAGGTCCCTGCATGAGCATGCGTGGGTGCATCTTGTGTAAAAAGGACCTCTGACTCTGCACCCAAACTAACATTTCCAAAGTCAAGCCAAATACGAGTGACCTTATTGCAAAGTAGGTAATAAAATCATCACCGTGGGCAAGTAATGACATTAACTCCAGGTGGAGACAGCCAGGATTTAACAGGCTATTCACCACCCAGAAGAGCTCCACTGAATGGGACTTTGCAGACACTATGGCGGTAGCAAAGAAAGCTTTCTTCACCATCACCATGACATAAGTCCAAAGTCCTTCAAAACTGATCTATGCCACAGTCAGTCAGCTTTCGAGCGCCACTTGTGAGTGCTGAGTAGCTGCCTCCCCTCCCACTTTGGCAGCCTCACGTCCTCCGCATACCAAGGAAACCTGCACTGCTGCCGTGGAGGAAGCAGATACCTGGGTGCCACTGTTTTAATGGCCTGAATCAACCTATCATACCAAAGATCAACCAGCCCATTGAAAGAGAGGCCGTCAAGGTTAGTGGGTAAAATTCATCAGAGTTACAGAATCCTATTGGATAAATGCAGACCAACCTAATTGGTCGACCACCCCATCGGGGGCAAACAAGGGTAGGGATCTGGGCCCTCAGAAGGCAATGATCCATCCATGACCATGGTGGTGTAACTACACCCCTAATAATCAACCCCCTATTTCAAGGCCAGTGCAAAACATTAGAACCAAAGTGTGTCCATCAGGCCAGATATTATCTGTGACAGACCCATGGTTATCATGACACCCATGAAATCCTGCTTTGCTCCTGAAAGGCCAGCCTCAGCGTGACATGTTGAAATCACCGAAGACAGTAAGTCTGGGCGATCTCAACACCACCTCTGAGTCTGAGACCAGCTCGGCTAGAGCAGTCAGGGAGGGTGCTGGGCAGCAGCGTGGTTGCTGCATGAGCCGAATCTCCAATCTATCCTGGACCTTGAACCCAAGATGGACATACTTCATGATGGGCAAGTCAGACACCGGATCCCTTCAGTAGATCAGATTGTCCTTACAGGCTCCCACCCTACCCCTCAACTCCCAATCCTAGACTGATGCTGCACCGTATACCGGGCCAGCACAATCTGGGTCAAAACAGACTCAGAAGCCTCATCCAGCCAGGTCTCCGTAATGCATTCGAGATCAACGTCCTCATTCTAAATGAGATCATAGATAGTAGGTGTTTGATTCACCTCGCATTAAGCAGCGCCAGCAACAGATCAGAGGTTCCACTGACCTCAACTCCCAAAGATGAGGGAAACATAGAATGTATTGCAGTAATCTAGCACTGAGGTAATGAAGACATGGATGATAGTGGCCAGATTTGAATTAGAAAGAAAGGGCCACAACCTCCTCACCAGATGCAGTTGGTGAAGTGCTCCTTGCCGCCACCATCACAATTTCAGGTTCCAGACACAGCAAAAAGTCCAGAAGCACTCCAGGGCTGCGAACCTGGATAACCAGAGGGGCTGGACCCCTTCGATGACAGGAGTCCCAATCCCGTGCAAGTCACAGGGTCGGGCAACCATCATCACTTCAGCCTTGTCTGGATTCAGCTTCAATCAACTCACCCTCATCCAGCCCCCCACCAGCTGCCAGGCACTCTGAGACTGCAGGACCTGGGTCGGATGAAAAAGTGAGGCAGACTGAGTGTCATCATCATACTGATGGCACTTCACTCCAAACCTCCAAATGATCTCACCCAGCAGGCTCAGATACACATTGAACAAAAGGGGAGACAAGATGGAACCCTGCAGGACACCACAGAGGAGGTCTTGAGGGAATGATGAGCAGTTTCTCATTACCACCTGCTGGGACCTCCCCGACAGGAACAAACAGAACCCTCAAGAGCAGTCCTGTGCACCCCCACCAAACCCTGCAGTCATGGCAACAACATCTTATGATCACTATGTCAAAGGCTGCTGAAAGGTCTAACAAGATCAGGATATAAGGAGCTGCCTAATAGAGTCAGGCCAATGGTCCATCTTAGCCCAGTATTGTGACAACCTGACACAGTAGCAGGGTTTCAAATCTGGCTCCCCGGGGTCTCCGGCAGAGGCCTCACCCAGGCATGCTACCTGAGACCCTCCAGGATCCCCGGCACAGGCCCCACCCAGATGCGTTACCAGAGATCCTGAATTGGAGATGCCAGGGATTGAACTTGGACCATATGTGCTCTACCACCTGAGCTACAGCCCCACCCCTGAGTCCATTAACAGGGCACAGTTCTTTTTGTAAATCTCTAGGCATAGATCATCAATGAAGGTCACAAGCACAGTCTCTGTTCTATACCCCAGATAAAAACCTGACTGAAATGAGTCCAGGAATCTGATAGCATCGAGATGAGCCTGAAGCTGCTGGCAACCACCTGTTCAATAACCTTCCCTAGAAAGGAAGGTTATATACAGAGCAATAGCTGGCTGGGGAGTCAGCGTCCAAAGATGGTTTCTTGAGCAAGAGGCCAGACCACCGCAGCTTTAATGGTGTCTAGCACCCTGCCCTCCCTGAGCGAAACATTGACAACCCCAGCCAGCAATGGCCCCAACGTCTCACGGCTGCCTTTCACTAGTCAGGATGGGCAAGGATCTAATCCATAACTGGTTGCCCACATTGCTCCAAGTGCATCCTCTGTATCAGTGGGTGACACCAACTGAAACTTATCTAAACAAATAAAAGAAGGCTGAGCTTCCAAAATCCCAAACTCTGACTCTGCAGTTGAATTGCAGCACCCAAGTTGTGGTGAATACGAGCAATTTTGTCTGCAAATTAATTAATACAAATGTCACAGCAGGCAATAGATTATTCTAATTCATGATGGAGACAAACCAAAATAACCAGGGTATTCACCACCTGGATGAGACTCTGCAGATGCTAGGATAGTGGAGAAGAAAGATTTCTTCACTGCCTTCAACAATTATTTATGCTGCAATCAGTTGGCTTCATCATGAGTTCGCAGTAGTGGGAACAGACACCTGGGTGCAACTGTGTTAGTGGCTGTGGTCAATATATTCCACAAGACAACCATGTCATTAACAGAGTACCCATCAAAATCAGTGGGTAAATCCCCAGACAGTTCTGGAAACCAATTGGATCCATTAGTTTCCAGGGTGGACCAATCTAACTGATCCACCACCCAAACGGGAGAATATGAGGGCAGGGATCTGGGCCTTTAGAAAGTAATGCTCCAACCATGACTATGGTGGTGTAACAACACCCCCAATAATTGGAACTCCTGTTTCCAGGCTGGTGCAAAACATCAAATCCAATGTGGGTCCTGCCTCATGGGTCGGGACAGATATTGTTTGGAATATACCAATCATTGTCATGGAGACCATGAAGTCCCTCTGTGGCCCTAAAAGGTTAGTCTCAGCATGTATGTTGAAGTCACACAAGACTACAAATCTTCATTAGTATCACCATTTTCCAAATTTCCATTTCAGAAAGTGTAGAGACTCGTAGTATTGGATTAGGTAGAACTTTAATTTTGTCTGCAAATTAATTAATACAAATGTCACAGCAGGCAATAGATTATTCTAATTCATGATGGAGACAATCCAAAATAACCAGGCTATTCACCACCTGGATGAGACTCTGCAGATGCTAGGATAGTGGAGAAGAAAGATTTCTTCACTGCCTTCAACAATTATTTATGCTGCAATCAGTTGGCTTCATCATGAGTTCACAGTAGTGGGAACAGACACCTGGGTGCAACTGTGTTAGTGGCTGTGGTCAATATATTCCACAAGACAACCATGTCATTAACAGAGTACCCATCAAAATCAGTGGGTAAATCCCCAGACAGTTCTGGAAACCAATTGGATCCATTAGTTTCCAGGGTGGACCAACCTAACTGATCCACCACCCAAACGGGAGAATATGAGGGCAGGGATCTGGGCCTTTAGAAAGTAATGCTCCAACCATGACTATGGTGGTGTAACAACACCCCCAATAATTGGAACTCCTGTTTCCAGGCTGGTGCAAAACATCAAATCCAATGTGGGTCCTGCCTCATGGGTCGGGACAGATATTGTTTGGAATATACCAATCATTGTCATGGAGACCATGAAGTCCCTCTGTGGCCCTAAAAGGTTAGTCTCAGCATGTATGTTGAAGTCACACAAGACTACAAATCTTCATTAGTATCACCATTTTCCAAATTTCCATTTCAGAAAGTGTAAAGACTCGTAGTATTGGATTAGGTAGAACTTTAATTTTTGTCCTTTGTTACAAAAATGCAATTCTTACTGGATTGTAAATGTTGATAGCCCCACTCAAGAGATAAAGACACAAATTCTTTGCTCCCTGATCCGTTTCCTGTCTTGTTTCTAGTCCTTGTTCCTTGCTTCCCAGTGCCTTGTTTTTGTCTCCCAAGTCTTTCTTCCCCTTTTCCTGTTCTGGTGCCCTGATCATGACCCTGTACCCCCAAACCCACACATCTGTCCATGTTCCAGACACCTCTCACCCTACAACCCTTACAGTTACTATTCCTGATACTAGAGTTGACTTGATGACACCTTCTAGAAGATCTGATTATCAATTTATCCAGAGTGCAATGACTCAGCTCCCATTGACTTTAGTAGATGAAAGACTCAGTTTAGCTGAAAAGAGATAGAACTGAAACAGGTATCTAATTTAGTACCCGTGGGTAACACATGCATTTTTGAGCATCGGGTTGGGCACCTGATGGCTACTTGAGGTACCCTACTATGCATCAAATTGGTAATTTCTGTTACCGACTTACCAATTTTTTGGTCACTGATCAGCAAACCGAGACGAAAACTGAAAAATCGAAATGGAAACTTGAAAAATTGGGACTGGAAGTCAATGTTCTAGGACCAGAAATCGACATTTCAGGATACTAAGTACCTGATTGTTGCAGGTTGATTTGGGTACTGGCAATTTTATGGATATACCTATTTCTGCAGGTGCCCGTTTCAGCTCTAGTTGACAGCTTGCCAAGTATGTCTTTATGGAATATTAATATAGGCTGAATTAGTAGTACTCAGAAAATAAGACATGCACGTTTGATTGTATGACTCTTTTAAATTCTAATAAAGTAGAACAGAGAGGCTACAGAGAAACAAACAAATCTGGTGTTTTTCTTGTTTGTATTAGAATGAGTTGTGGAGTTGTGACAGGAGCGTCAGATTGATGGTTGTTTGTGCAAATCTTGAGTTACAGGGGTAGCACTTTGAGATGAGGCAAACAGTCAGCTAGTTGCCTGCAAAGTGTTATCCTCCATCTCTCCAGAAAGGGGAGATTTCTACCTGTTAGCCTTGTATTACAGGTTTCAGTACAGGAGGAATACTACTTGGACTTACCTCTTCTGATTATATTCACACCAGTGATGCTCTAAATGTGTTGCTGCAAGATCAGGTCCATGTTTTGTTACAATCTCAGAGGACATGCACGATTTCCCACTTTACTGTACGTTTTGTACAGCTGATGATGCTGCAGTAAGATGAGCTGCTGGCAGCACAAACCAGGTACCAGTACAGTGATAAGCTGCCAGTATTGTATTTTAACAAGGGTATTCCACAAACATTTCCCACTTCTCTTGTGATAAGCCCTGGGCCCTGGAGGTGGGTGTGTTGTGGAAAGGAGAGGTAATACCCCTCCCGCTCATTTAAACAAAGCTACTTCCCATAGCATAGAAACGAGAGCCTTCTCCCCGCTCTATTTGTCAAGCAACCTTAGATTGTTTGTTTACTAGGAGTGTTTAGATTTAGCACCTGAAAATTGTTCTACATGTATTGATGGCACCACATTCAACTAGAGCTATTTGAAATGTGGCAAAGAGCATTCAGGGGAGATCTGGAGTAATATCTTCCCTTGGGATATTCCTGACTTTTTATGGAATCTTGACCATTCTCGGGAGTAAAAAAATTAATTCTCTGCATAGTACTTTTATGAGCCACCATTCACAGAGGTTGTTTAAGCCATAGCTAGACAGGGAAGAAATGGGGAAGGCTGGCTGAATGCATATTTGATGTCTCAGGCCTGGATCTAAGATATGTGGACACCGTGCAACTGCAGTGGACCCTACGTGGTGGTGGGTCCCACCAAGGCCTCTCAATGCATGGAGTCCATAAATAAACTTAAAATGACAATATGAACATGAGGTATTCGATGCACTGGCATACAATCTGGATCCAGAAGGCCTCAAATTTGGGGAGGACCCATGACAATTTAGTGGTGGAGGCATGCCACAAGTTGTTTGTGCAGGGTGGCAGCTTCCCTGGATCCAGCACTGCCTTGGCCTCTCTGCTTATAGCCAGTGAACATCTTTGTCACAAATGTACAGATTTGAAAGAAAAAAACCCACAATGTCAAGAGACAAAAGGCTGATTTTTTAAATGCAATATGGGTACCTAGGGTAATTTCAGACCCCACGGACAGCACAGGACACCCAACAACAACACAGACACCCCAAGTCACAGGGATCCCCACAGGGACGGAGCACAGTCACAGGGGGAGGGCAACCAAGCCGGGGAAGGCACTGGAGCGGTCCGAGCCAGGTCCAGGTGGCAGGGATCCCACGCGCTGATGCAAAGGCACGGCCGTGGACGGAGGCGAGATGGAGCCAGCGATCAGCACAGGCACACACCCCCCCAGAGCATGCAGGGAGACACTGTCCAGGGGTCCCAAGTCCCACACAGTCGCAGAGGCACCCAGGGGGCGAGGGGGGGGGGGAGGTCACAGACACAGGTGAGAGGGCGGCCAGCAAAGGATGACAACACCACTAGGAGGGCCGGTAGCGGGGTCCT
The DNA here is from genome assembly GCA_003113815.1 of Sphenodon punctatus. Classification (NCBI taxonomy): domain Eukaryota; kingdom Metazoa; phylum Chordata; class Lepidosauria; order Sphenodontia; family Sphenodontidae; genus Sphenodon; species Sphenodon punctatus. The sequence goes on from QEPC01010260.1 coordinate 2,062,052, forward strand.
GTATCAAGAACGAGCCAAAGGGGCGGGGGGCATTGAGTGGAACGCCACAGGCAGCGAAGGCAAGGGGGTGCCCATGGAGGGGGCACAGCGACACAGGCGAGTGGAACCGAGGCAAGCGGACTGGCCGGAGCAGCAAGAACGGCAAGGAGTGAGCGGCCAGTGCTCCGAGCCGGCAAGGGGGTGCAGGGAGCACACAGTGGGCCGGTCATCCATGGCACCGAAGACACAGGGGGCCTCACAGCCAGCTGCAGGGGTCACAAAGAGTCCTGGGACGGGAAGCCCCACCAGATGAATGTAGCAGGGCCACTGAAGCATGCCCCAGCGGTAGCCCCGCCCCGCCATGTGGTGGGCAATGAGGTAGTAGGCCTCAAATGAATCCGCCACGGCGAGCCCCACCTGAACATCAGCTCAGGACCACACAGCAGCCAGCGCCGCCAGCTCTGGTCCGGTGGGCTCCAGCAGGGCATAGTCAGCAGCAGGGGGCCACGGCAGGTGCCCAAGCTCCAACAGGCGGTGATATGCTGCCGCACGTGAATGCTGGTAGCCATGGGCCCCGTGGATGCAGCCAAAGAAGGACTCCGCATGGAGCCTGCACTCATGAGCGCTCGCCTCATAGCCAAAGTAGCGAAGGCTGGAGCTCAGACTCACATAGGTACCAGAGAGGGCATCAGGGCAGCACAGGAGCAGCTGCATGGCCGGGGAATGCCACAGGTCATGGAAGGTCCAGCTTTGGGGGGGCGCCAGGCGATGCAGGGCGCGGGAGCTCTGGGGTAGCACAGCCGGCCATGGTCCAGCAGGCAGAGGGTCTAAACAGTAATGAGAGAAGGGTCCCTCATTGCCATGGGGGCTGGGAAGGGAAGCTGGGGAGCTCCAAGGACATGCGATAAGGCCACAGCATGGGACAGCTAGCGAGTGATGCGTGGGGTGCGGACCCATCACAGCTGCCTGAAACGAGCACACAGGCTGTAGAACAACCACTGATAGCAGGGAAGTGATGATGACAGGAAAGCAGCTGCGGAACGACCGGACGTGCGCATGTTGGCCCGGGCAACAGGCCCCCATGTCGGGAGCGCAGGTGCACCCAGGGTGTGGGGGTGCCCCAGGACCCACCCACCAACCGCAGCCAAGCCAGCAGTGGGGCGGTCAGGCGAGGGTGGCCTACACAGGTGTACTGCCCCTCCCCAGGTGTGAGTGTGGGGTACAGCACTGGGGCGGGCCCGGGAGACAGGCTGGGGAGCCGTGCGCCGGAGCCCACCTGAAGCACATTCCACCATGGACATGGTCCAGAGGGCCGCTTGTTGGATGCACCTGGCCCTATGTGCGGAGTCGTATCGAGCGCACACCGACCTACTGGGCCTTCCAACTGACATGCTCCACCAGGGCACCTGCATCCAGGAGTGCCTGGCCAGGAGTGATGCAGCCACCTGGCACTCCCACCATGGGCGTCTGCACTCCCTGGTCCGGATCAGGGCCCTGCGGGCAGCAGGAGCGTACCAACAGGTCCAGCACCTCACCCGAGGGTGGGCAGGTGCCCGCAGGGAGGCAGCCAACTGACACTATTGGCGCTGAGTGGCCATGGAACGAGCTGCCCTGCTCGCCATGCCCACACAACGGCAGCTCTGGGTCACGGGGCAGGCACAGGAATGGTGGTGGATGTCCAGGATCGGGTGTGTGTGTGTGTGTTCATGACCCCCTGCATCCTGGGGGACCCGGCCTATTCCCTCCTCCGCTGGCTCATGAAGGCGTACCCAGTCCCCAGGAATCTGGTGGAGGCACTGTTCAACTCCCGGCTATGCACCTCAAGGACCGTAGTCTAGAGGGCCTTCGGTGCCCTCAAGCAGCGCTGGAGGTGCCTTGCAGGTTGGCTGGACTTCGCCGTGGAGATCTCGGCCCTCGTGATAGGTGCCTGTTGCATCCTGCACAACATATGTGAGACCGAAGGGGCTACTTTGGCTTTCCCCGTGCCCCAGCGGCCACCAGGAACCATGCCACTGTATATGAATGTGGATAACCCTAGGGAGTACCGCTATGCTAAGCGGATCCGCGCTGCCCTAGCAAGGCGTATCACCAGTGTGATGCCGGGGCCTGAGCCTGCTGGGCATACCCTCAGCTGGCCCCACCTGTCAACGCGCCTCGCCCAGGGCGATGCCCCCAGCCCCTTCCCAAAGTAGGTACTCGGACAATAAAGCTTAAGGCTGTGAACATCAGTGCATTTATTTCACAGCATGTACCCCCCATAACCCCCCTGCCACTACCAGACCCACCCTACCTCCCCCATCCCTCTCTACCCAGTTGCTTCCTGGGACGTCCCCTCAAATGCCCTGCGGGCGCCATTGACCTCTAGGAGCTCCCCTCGCCCCCACTCTCGGTCTCTCCAACCATGTCCTGGGAGGCCTCAGGGTCTGGAATGGCCTGTGTGGTGTGGATGGGGGGCAGGGGTGGTGCAGGGTGGGCCCCCCTGGGTGGCGGCTGCCTCCGGAGGCCGGGTGGGACCAGGAGGCGGATGCACGGGTTGTGCGGGCATGCCGGTGGTAGGGGCGGTGGTGGAGGCAGTGGGGGTGCCGCGGGGGCCAGCCGAGGTGCTGGGCCCGGTAAGGTGCCAGGGGGAGCGGCCGTCATTATGTACATGCTCATGGTTCCTGCATGCAGCAGCAGCAGCGAGGTGCCGATGTCCAGGGACCGGTCCATCTTCCTGGTGTGCTCCGGTCCCAGCCGATCGATGGTTTCANCCAAAATAACCAGGGTATTCACCACCTGGATGAGACTCTGCAGATGCTAGGTATACACATCTAGATGTGTATAAGAGACACCCATTGTGCCCCCCTGCTGTGTTGTCCCACCTTGCTCCTCTGGCTGCTGCTGTGGCTGCTCCCCCCTGTCCCCCTCGCCTGGCGGTCCCGTGTGCCGGGGCGCTTCTGCACCTGTTGGGGAAAGGGGGTGGAGGGTATGGTTATCCTATCATGGCCCCAGTCCCCTTCCCACCATGCCCCTCCCTCTGGCATGGGGGGCTGGTTTGCTGCGCCTGTCCTCCCTGTTCTATGTGAGGCCGGGCCTCCGTGCACCCCAGACCCTTCCTGCATTCCCTGGTTCCTGGGGGCCATGGGGACGGGTCTGCAACCTATGGGGGTCCCCACCCTCAGCCCTCTCCCCCTGGTCCGTTTCCCACCCAGCCGCTTACCTACCCTCTGTATCCATCTCGGATCCCTCCGAGGCCGGCCCCTCTGTGCGGCTCTGCTCCCCCTGCGTCTACTGGCTGAGGTTGACCAGTGTGCTGGCCTCGGATCTGCCCGAGTTGGAGTGTGGCTGCAGGCTTCAGGTGCTGCTGTGTGAGGGCTGTCTCTTATACACATCTAGATGTGTATAAGAGACAGCTTCCTGGTGTGCTCCGGTCCCAGCCGATCGATGGTTTCACATAGCAGGCCCATCATCTCCATCTGCCTGCTGTGCTCCCATCTCCTTTCCAGGTGCAGTTCCACCTCCTGACGCCTGTCCCTGGCCTCCGCCTGCTGCAGGGCCCTCTCGGTGGCCGCCTCCATTCGGTGAATGGACGCTATCATCCCCCCCTGCTCCGCACTGGTCCAGACTATGTCCTCTGCCAGGTCCTCCCTCCAGCACTGTACCCATGCCCTGTGCTCCCACATCCACAATGCCGAGGGCACAGGGTCGGCTGGAGGAGGCGCTGCCGGGTGCCCTGTTAGGGGGCAGAGTGGGGAGCGTTAGTCGGGCTCATTCACATGCCACCTGTCCCTGAGCAGTGGTGGGGGTGTTAGGTGGGACCCCCCCACGTGTGGCCAGCCCCAGACCCCCCCCTCGGTGCCCCCCCCATTGTGCCCTGTCTCTTATACACATCTAGATGTGTATAAGAGACGGGGCCTACACAGGTGTACTGCCCCTCCCCAGGTGTGAGTGTGGGGTACAGCACTGGGGCGGGCCCGGGAGACAGGCTGGGGAGCCGCGCGCCGGAGCCCACCTGAAGCACATTCCACCATGGACATGGTCCAGAGGGCCGCTTGTTGGATGCACCTGGCCCTATGTGCGGAGTCGTATCGAGCGCACACCGACCTACTAGGCCTTCCAACTGACATGCTCCACCAGGGCACCTGCATCCAGGAGTGCCTGGCCAGGAGTGATGCAGCCACCTGGCACTCCCACCATGGGCGTCTGCACTCCCTGGTCCGGATCAGGGCCCTGCGGGCAGCAGGAGCGTACCAACAGGTCCAGCACCTCACCCGAGGGTGGGCAGGTGCCCGCAGGGAGGCAGCCAACTGACACTATTGGCGCTGAGTGGCCATGGAACGAGCTGCCCTGCTCGCCATGCCCACACAACGGCAGCTCTGGGTCACGGGGCAGGCACAGGAATGGTGGTGGATGTCCAGGATCGGGTGTGTGTGTGTGTGTTCATGACCCCCTGCATCCTGGGGGACCCGGCCTATTCCCTCCTCCGCTGGCTCATGAAGGCATACCCAGTCCCCAGGAATCTGGTGGAGGCACTGTTCAACTCCCAGCTATGCACCTCAAGGACCGTAGTCTAGAGGGCCTTCGGTGCCCTCAAGCAGCGCTGGAGGTGCCTTGCAGGTTGGCTGGACTTCGCCGTGGAGATCTCGGCCCTCGTGATAGGTGCCTGTTGCATCCTGCACAACATATGTGAGACCGAAGGGGCTACTTTGGCTTTCCCCGTGCCCCAGCGGCNGTCTGTGGGTCGTAATGGGGGGAGTGGTGGTTATGTGACTCGTTCCTTCGGACCCGCAGCCCCCCTCCCTGTCCCCTCCCACCGAGTACCCCCCTTCATGTCACTATGCCGCTTTGTGGGCCCCCCCTCACTCTCCTTACCCGTTTCCGGGCTGCCTCCGTCCCCTGGCCGGTTGTCCCCTCTGGGGCGGCCTACCCCGGCTGTTGCTGCTGCTGCTGCTGCTGCTGCTGCTGCTGCTGCTCCGCCACCTTCTCCTCTTCCTCGCTCATCCTCCATTCTGGGGATCGTTTTGTTTGATTCTGCCTGGTGGTTGCCGTTCAGTCATTATTTTTTGCGGTTTCCCAGTGGGAATCACTTTGATCACCATTCCGGGGATGATCCCTTCCCGACCTCCGGAACCGTGGTTGGTTTTGACCCCTACGGGTGATTGACTGTGGTGAACATCTGACGAACGCCGATCAGACGTTCAGGGCTCTTTGCCCCCGCCGCGGGATTGACCATGGTTCACTGGTTGACTGTGATCTCGTAACGTCTGAAATTACCCCTAGTAACAGACTTGGAGTTTTCCCAAAACATTTTGTAATGTTCACATATTAGATGTCTTAAAAGTGCGCTACTTCAGAAGAAAAGGGGCTTATTTCTCATTTACACTAAGGCCCCTTTGAACTTTTCAGGAAATGTAAAGGTGTAAATTATAGTGAAACCCAATTTAAGGTGCTGGATAAGGACTCAGAAAAAAATCCACCTTGGTTTAGTTTCCAGTTAAGGCACAGATTTCCTGTGTGACCGTAGGTTCATCACTTAATGACTCACACACACACACGTGCATGCGAGCACACACACACACACAGACATACATCATACATATGTATTGTGGTAGAACACTGTCACAATAGTAAGAGTATTGTGATTTTAACTTTTTTTCCAATGTGTGCATGTGGTACAGTTTTCCTTTTCTTAGTTGAATGTTAACAGGAAGCAATATTAGGGGGGGGAAAATCTTTGTAGGAGGCTAACAATTAAAATGAGCTATCTAAAATAGAAAGAAATATTGCATCACTATTCCATCAAGTTCATAATTGCAGTTAACAGCCTGGAAGTGTTTGCACGAAACATCCCACCCTCATAAGCATGGGTGGAACTGAAAAGGTTTCATGTTTTTGCTGACTCACTTTGGAAGGTGGCTTACATATTATTCTACCTGGATATAAGAAAGGTTTCCAAGAAACAAACCATGTAGATATGGCCAGAGAGATCCTGAGATAGGAACTCCAAGAACAGCCAAGAACGGAGGAGGAAGTTTGAATTAAACTTTTATGTTTTGTGTTAACAAAGACGAATCCCCAAATAAGAGTGTGAATTTGGACTCTACATAGAATATATTTTGTGTCCAAGAGCAGGTCAGCAACAGCACCTGCTCACACTACATTATAATACCTGCCACCTCTACAGTGCTTTCCATTCAAGGTCCTTTTGAAAGTCTTTTGTTTCAACACTAATGAAAAGTGTTACCTCTTATAATTCTCTGTGCTTCCATTTGTAGACTCACTTTGTTTTTTGTGCTGAGGACCCAGGTATGTTGTTATAATATACATATTTACATTTGTGTCTGAAAGGAAACAAAAACAAGAACTTGCAGCTTTGGAATATTCAGCTAACCATGTCATTGTTAGATTGTAAAATTCTCCTGTCTGTTTTTTGCTAATATTATTAGAGACAATGTCATGGTTATAACGGAATTCTTCTTGAATTGTTTTTGAGGCTCGTTTGTTTCATTGTTTGTTTGCTAATGTATAAAATGCCCAGGCCTGCAATCATAACTGAAATAAGCCAAAATTTGGCCTGAGTAAAGACAGCCGAGTTAGCCCCAACTTGAATTCCTCTTGACTGTTGGGTGTTGGAAACTTCAAGACTAGGATCTAACGTTTGAAAACACAGCAGAGTATGCGGAGGTCATCAGAGCTAGAAAAAACACAATAGGCCAGATCATCCATGCACCTGCCAGTGCAGGATTGTTCCTTACAGTATATATCCAAATGTTTTCTGCAGTCTTGCTTTAAATATGTCAAGTAATGTTGATTTCTTAGAAATATGCATGCTTTGTTATCCATACCTGTACTACAGCATCCTGTCTCAGCCCAAAAAATCAGCATACAAATTTCCAGGAGGAAAATTATTTCTGCAGCAGCACTGGATATAGGCTGTCATGGGAGCAGGAGTATAACTAGGCTGGAATGGGACCTGGTGCCAAAGATTGGATTCCCTCCCTCGCCCCTACCCAGCTCCACTCTCATACCCACACTGCTGGACATGAGCTGGCTCCCCCCCCAAGCTAACTCCTGCCAGCTTCCATACCAACTCCCCCAGCTCCTGGGGCACCTGCCAGATCTTTACCATTGGCACCGGTGCTGGCTTCCCCATTCTTGGACTGGTTTCCTACTGTTGTTACTGTGGCTTCCTCCAGCTCCCAGGATGGCTCCCTGAAAGCAAGGGAAGCTGTGAAGAAAACATGCGCCCCCTCTTCCTATCTCACTCCTTTCCCTGGTCATCAGAGAAATGCGAGAGGCAGCAGCAGCCACAAGTGGCAGGTAGGAGGGGGTGCTGCATGAATAGGCCCCCAGGCATGTGGACTCAATGCAGTTGCACAGCCTATCCTATTATAGCTACAACCCTGGAGGGGGACAACCTTTGTTCTCAGTTCTTTTCATTCTAGCACCCATGGCTCACTGTGCAGTTGCTCTGCTAGAACATGAAAAACTTGGGCCACACCTCCTTCTTCCCATAGGATTCCCATCTGTGATGTTTTTTTACCTGACATTCCCATAGGCCAAAATGGAAGTGTCAGGTAAAAAAAATGACCAGAGGTGGCAACCCTATATCCCCCTGATTCATTCCACGTTGACTGTGCTTTACCGTACTTTGGCCACTGATACTGAGATCAGACTGGCAACAAACTTATTTCTTGTTACACTAGCTTACCTTCTGTATTCATTTTGTAACTGTAACAGTCATACGAGCAAATTGCTTGCGCACACATGGTATTTCTGAAGGTCACAGGGTCATTTGCTTGTTAATGTGACTTTGGCTGTGCAAATTATCCAGGCACAGGGGTGCTTGGATAGTTAAGATGAAGCACACTCTACATTATAAAGCATGAACATTCTATTGCTTATAAAATAAAGATGAGTTATGTTATCATTATGAAATTTGGCATGGAGGAGAACATTTGCACAAGGCTGGACATATCAATATTTCAGACAAATTGGATTGAAAACAGCTGAGATACAGTAGTTGGGAATTGCAGGCTGAGGAGCAGTTTTGTGGGTGTTTCTGACTGTCTTGAATTGATCCGTCTACGGCTTTTATAGTTGTGTGTAACACAATCTGAAACCTGTTTACAAAATTCAAGCCTAGGGTTTAGGGGTGCCATTGGTTTTTATTTAAAAAATCCCCGTACTGCTTGTAAAGTTATTAGAAGTTCCTATCTTATCCTATAGAAAGAACACAAACCTGAATGTATGCAATGCATGCGCACTGGGGTCTTTTGGCCATCAGACACACTCACTATCAGTGAAATCGTGCTGTTCTCAGCAGCGTTATTTAAGTTGAGGCAAACAGAAACTGACTTGATCAGTGTATTGTTTGATTGGCCCTCAATTACAGCTCACCCGAAATGTTTCCCTTTATGAATGCCCTGGCAGTGGAGGCTTCCATTGACCAGCACTGCTAAGAACATCCTGGCTGCAGGAGGTTTCCATTGATCAGAGGAGACTTCCATTGAATGCTCTGGCTGCAGAGATTTCTGTTGACCAGAACTGAGACAGTGCTGTCCCTTTAAGATGCTCGCTATCAGAGAAATCCCACTGCAGCTGGTCTCAGCGGCGTTATTTAAGCTGGGGCAAACAGAAGCTCTGTGCCGGTGATCAGGGCTGACTTGATCAGTGTATAGATTGACTGGTTCTCAATTACAGCTCGCCCAAGACTTTCCCCTCTATGAAAGGGTGGTGGAGGCTTCCATTGACCAGAACTGAGACCGTACTGTCCCTTTAGCATGTTCGCTGTCACTGAAATCACGCTGTAGCCAAGGGGGCAAACAGAAGCTCAGTGCCGGTGATCAAGGCTGAGTTGATTGACTGGCCCTTGCTCCATGCTTTCTTCCTATCATCTTGTGGAAGCTCTATGTGTTGTCAGTTAAGTACCTTGTGTTGTACTGTTTGTTTGCTGTGCACTTAGATCCTTCTCCTTTTGGAGCTCTGTTGGTGTAAGCCAGCTTCCCTCCTGTGAGTGTCTACCTCCCCGCCCCCTCCCTTGTGCTCTCTAAGCTACCTCAATTGGCTTAACCCTGTTGTTTTCTGTATTAGGTGAGTGTTCTCTAGTCCCTTTCCCCACCCTATCCTTGCAGTATGCCTGGGCCCTTCCTGTTTTCCCCATGCCTATTGTGTGTGTCTCACAGGTAACCTGCACTCCCTCTAAGACTTGAAATTCTACATTGTGGTGTCTATCTGTTTGTGATTTGCTCTCCACCTCCTGCTATCTGTTATTCTGCAGTTTAGGGAGCTACACAATTTCCCCAATGATGAGGATTGGCTCCACCTATCTTGCTGTGTTCCGCCTAAGGATTGGATCCGCCTAAGGCTTGCTGTGTTCCAACCTGAGGGAAAATCCTTACCCATAGTTGGTTGTCGACATTACCCAATCTTACATTAATTTTTATCTAACGTGAGACTGTGTATAATGTGAGAGCAACATGTGCTGCATTCCCACGTTGATCTTTCATGTTTGTTTTGGTGGGCACAGATCCATTGTTTTTCACAAAGAATGTGAAAAATGCCCCAGGGCCCCCTGATTCTCTAACAGGCCTCTGGACCCGATTCTATGGTCCACTCCCCAGTCCTTGGCCCCCTCCTCTGTCCTGCTCCCCTCCCCGAGGCTGGGTTAGATGGCGAGCTTCTGGGGGTTGCCTCCCCCCCCATCCTCCCCAGCCCAGCAACTCACCTAGCAGCGACAACAGCATTAGCAGCTTCTCTGATCGACTCTCCTGCCAGCTCCTTCTGAACGCTTCCTGGCTTGCAACATAGGGCCCCCCAGGGCAGTGCAGCCAGATTACATCCACCAGCGCCACCCTGGGAGGCCCCATACAGCAGACCAGGAAGCAGCCAGAAGGAGCTGGCAGGAGAGCCAACCAGAAAAGCTGCTGATGCTGTCGCCGTGAGTCCCCCTAAACTCTCTCTTCTCACTGGCTGAGCTGGGTGGGTGGGTGTAACTCCCCACTCCCTCGCCTGTGTTCCACAGGTGAAACTCTCAGTCCATTGAAGCAAACGTATGTGTTGACATTAGCTCCAGTAAAGACAGAATTCATACACCCTCCTCTCCCCACCTGATTCTATGTGCAAATTGTCTTGAGTAATATAACTAAGCCTGCAGTCTTCAAACCACTGAATGAAGTCAAAACGATTACTCCAGAGTAAGGGTTGTTGCTGAAGACTCCAGGATACACTCCCAGGATGAGTACAAGATGAGGAGGAAGGAGCTAAAATGGATATCTAGAGGGAACAAGTTCTACACCAAGGGGCCTGCCACATCAAATGCCCTTTTGCTGGCCAATTTAAGACACAATGGCAGGCTCCCCAAACAGCGGATGGTTTCTAACCTCAGATAACCATCAGTATGAGGCTTCAGGAGCAGGTCTTGAATATAGCCAGGGCCTATACCATTCAGAGCCCTGAAAACCAGCAGCACAATCTTAAATTCAGTCATCATTCTACAGGCAGCCAATGTGGAGAACATATGGTGGGCGTAATATGATCACGGCTGCCCAAACTAGTAAGCATCTGCATTGCCATATTCTGAACAAGCTGCAAGCAATGAATAAGCACCATTGGCAGCCCATATAAGTTGGAATTACAAACATCAAGCCTCATGGGCATCAGCGCATGGGTCACTGTGACAAGGTCAGCCTGGGATCAAGTGTGTAGCTCAGTGGCAGCTCCCCCTGCAGGGAGTTTGGGCAGTGCCCCACAAAGCACTGCGGGGAACACTGCCGGGGCTTAATCTGTTTTTTTTTTTTTACAAAAACTGCGCCGCTTATGACAGCTACAGCAGCCTCTAAGCTGCTGCAGAGGCTGCTGTAGCTGTCACTGTGTTGCAACATCTCCCTTCGGTGACCCACCCACTTCGCTGGGACTGGGGAGTGGGTTCCCGAAGGGACAAAAAGGCTCAGCTGCCCACAGCGTTTTCCTATGGAAAATGCGATTTGGGCGGCTGAACTTCTCCGTCCACAGCACGCATGGGACGTGCTGTGGAGGGAGGGGCAAAGCCTTTCCATTGCGCTCAATGGGCACGATGGAAGATCTCGCCAGGGCGGTCACGCTGACAGCCCTGGTGAGATAGCTGGGGGGGGGAGGGGACTGAGGCAGGGAGGAGCACGCATGCACACTCCTCCCTGCCTCAGTCTGAAAGCTCCATGCACCTCTTCATTCCCGCTGTCACCTGCGCTGCCTGCTGCCATTGCTGCTCAGTGCTCCCCCCCATCCGCCGCTGGAGGGGGAGCGGCAAGGCAGCAGCAAGCACTGGTGGACAGTGGTTGTTTTTATTTTATTTTTAAATTGCCTGTGCATCCCTGGCATCCTTCCCCTAGGCTGCTTCCCCTCCCCCGCATCCTTCCCCTAGACTGCTTCCCCCCACCCACCCACCCTGCATCCTTCCCCTAGGCTGCTTTCCCCCCCCCTTGCATCTTT
>QEPC01010260.1:2079563-2117530 GCA_003113815.1 Sphenodon punctatus
GCTGCACACGCATCCCCACTCACCCACCACTCATCCACACCCACATAGTAACCACTATTTCCCCCGATTGTTCCGTGCGTGGGGATGAGTGGGGGGGGGGTTTGAGTGGGAATGCATGTTAGGTGGGTGCACACGTACCCCCACTCACCATGGGTGCGTGCACCGCGTTGTTCACACGGGGTTCCCCCACCCATGAACACATAGAAATCTGCGTGTTCCATGGCTGGGAGGAAAGGCCCGTGTAAAAAGGGCCACATTCTCACAACTGTCTTACTTATACTATCTTAGGTAGGAATTTAGGATGTAAAGCGATATCTATTCTGTCTTGGAAAATAAATCTGCAAATATGGTTCTGAGATTATTATGGCTGCTATTTCATTAACCCTTCTTAATGAAGTTATTGCCAACAGGAATACTGTCTTTAAACCCGCACCCCATAACCAGTTCATTTGCACCCCCATATAATCAAGTCACACTGCCCTGTGGGCACAAATTAAATGGTTATGGGTTTGGGGGGGCAGCGTGAATTGATTATATGGGGGCGGGGGTGCAAATGAACTGGTTATGGGGTGGGGGCAACATGAACTGATTATGGGGGCACAACTGAACTGGTTATATGTCTCTTTTTATGGCATAATGTGCTTAATAAGCTAGCTGCATTTTGGGTGTCTTGTGTGTGTGATAGCAGCACTTCTGGACTAGTCGCACTGCATACGCAGCGTGCACAAGCGGCACTGGCAGCAAGAAGCAACAGGCCCTGGAGGCCGGACTGGCTAAGCTCACTCCCTTCTCCAGTAAGGCAGTGGACGCAGTCAGTCTCTCTGTGCCTGACTCACTGCCCGCTTGGTTGCCCCTGCAGTGGACCACTCCTGGGGAGTGATGGTAGACACTCATCTGGGGGAGGGGGGGAAGCATGGGGAGAACATGCTTCTCCATGGTTGCTCGGAGGATGGAGAGTGGGAATCCTTCCTGTCCAGAGGGAGTAAGTTTTATGTAATTTTATACATTTGCATAATTAGGTGAGGCCTAATAATGCAAATTAGGCCCTGCAACAAGACTTCTCACATGACCTCACAAACCCTGGGGCCGGCCCTGCCGAAAGGAGGGAAAATGCGGGACCAGCCGGACTCCTACCAGAAGGGAGGTCCACAGCCATGACACGGCCACCGAGAATGCCCTCCCCTGCATGGCCCCCCCGAAAAACTTGAGGGACCTCGAGCAGGGCACCCCCGGATGACCGCAGGGGCCGATTCAGGTCCCAGGGAGTGAGGTGATCTCACAGATAGGTAGGGCCCAAGACATTTAGGGTTTTATAGGCCAAGACCAAAACCTTGAATCGGGCCCAGAAAATCACTGGCAGCCAGTGCAGGGAGCAGAGTACTGGTGTAATATGCTCCCAGTGGCTCAGTCCGACTAAGAGATGGGCCGCCACATTCTGCACCAGCTGCAGTTTCCGAGCCGTCACCATGGGTAGCCCCATGTAGAGTGCGTTACAGTAGTCTAGTCTAGAGGTGATGAAAGTATGGATGACAGTGGCCAGGTCAGAATCCGAAACAAATGGCCGAAGCCGTTGCACCAGATGTAATTGGCAGAAAATACTCCTTGCCACAGCCTACACCTGGAAATCCAGGCAGAGCTGCGCATCGAGGAGCACCCCCAGACTCCATACCTTGGAGGCCAATGGAGGCAGACCCCATCAATAACGGGGGCCACCAACTCCATCGCCTTACCCTCTAACATCACCTCCATCTTGTCAGGATTCAGCCTCAGTCGATTAGCCCTCATCCAGTCCCCCACAGCTGCCAGACATCAAGTAAGCACCGAGACTGCCGGGCCTGGGCCTGTTGAAAAAGAGAGGTACAGCTGGGTGTCATCAGCATATTGATGACACTGCACACCAAACCTCCTAATTACCTTGCCGAGCAGCTGCATATACACGTTGAACAGGATAGGGGACAAAATAGAACCCTGCGGGACTCCACACGAGAGGTCTCAGTATGATGAAAAATAATCCCCGAGCACCACCTACTAGGTTCTTCTGGTCAGGAAAGAGTGGAACCATTCAAGAAAAGTGCCACTCACCCCTGTACAGTCCCACAGGCGCGTCACCAACATATCATGATCAACGGTATCAAACGCAGTCGACAGATCTAACAAAATCAACAGAGTTGAGCGACCCCGATCCAATTCCCGGCGTAGGTCATCTACCAAAGCCAAGGGTGCAGTCTCAGTGCCATAACCCAGACGAAAGCCTGACTGAGAGGGATCAAGAAAAACGATGCAATCAAGATGCCCCTGCAGCTGCCAAGCCACTACCCATTCAATAACCTTCCCTAAAAAGGGAAGGTTAGACATAGGCCGATAGCTGGCAGGGGAGTCAATGTCAAGCAATGGTTTCTTGAGCAGAGGCTGCACCACCACCTCTTTAAGACAGCCCGGCACTCTGCCCTCCCACAGGGAGGTGTTGACCACCCCAGCCAGCAATGGCCCCATTGTCTCTCGGCAGGACTTAACCAGCCAGGACGGGCAGGATTTAATTCACAAGAAGTAGCCCTGACCGCCCCAAGAGCACCCACCGCATCAGCAGGTGTCATTGACTGAAACTGAACCCATAAAACTGGACACAGCAGGGCTTCCATAACCTCTGGTTCCCCTAGTGTAATAAGTGTGGCGTCACAGTCATGGTGAATACGAGCAATTTTATCCACAAAATAATCCACACACGTCACAACGAGCAGTAGATGATTCCACTCCAAGGTTGAAGGAGGCCAGACTGACCAGCCCCCGCACAACCCAGAAAAGCTCCGCTGGGTGGGATTTTGCAGATGCTATGAGAGTAGCAAAAAACTCCCTCTTTGCTGCCCGCATAGCCACGGCATAGGCATGTAAACTGATTCTATGCCACAATCTGTCGGCTTCAGCACGCGAACGCCACCGTTGCTCCAGCCGCCACCCATCTCGCTTCAGCAACCGCAGTTCCTCGGAAAACCAAGGAAGGCTGCGGAGCCGTCGACTGGGCAGCGGACACCTAGGAGCTGTCTGATTAATGGCCTCAGTCAGCCATTTTAGAACAGAGGGGTCAGAAATGGAGTGGTCACTTTTTGAGAAGTAAATGCCAACCGTAGAATCTGTGTTCTTGTCCACAATCTTTTTCTTTGTGAGTTCATGCGTTTGTGCAAGGGTTTTGTAGAATTTCCTTGGTGACAGGGTTTTTTCTCCTTTAAATTATATGAGGGAAATGGTTGTTAAGTTTAAATATCTGTTCTCTTATTTGAAATACTTGCCAAAGAGGCAACAGCATGAACATTTTAATTTAGAAATAACAATTGGTGGGGAATTTATCACATGGGGTTTACTGGTACTTCTCTGAGTATCAATATAAGAAAGGATAGAAGTAAAGACTCAAGCAAAGACATTTTTTTTACAGAATTAAGTTGTATGTATGTTGTATTGAGTACATTATGGAGAGACACCTGCCCTGCACTGTAAAACACAGCAATATATTTTGTAGGAATGAGCTGCAATTACATTTCTAGAGAATATAGTTCTGTATTTCGCTAGGTATGTCTGTTTATTTTTAGAGATACTATGGCATCTGTATGTCTATAGCAATTTCTCTAAAAAGTGGTTTGTTGCCAATTTACCTGTTTCAGAGGTGGTGTTTAGTGCAGTGCTGTCTTTCCCCTTAACTAATAGTATGTCATTTTCTGCAAGGACTTTTTAAATAGTACTTATTGTATAGTTTTACAGAAATTGCTTACTTGTAAACACCCACCTTGATTTCAGTTGGTGAATTGCATGGAGACATATGACTTGAATGCTAAAGGTGTCAAGCAATATCCATTGGCAATTGAGGACACTCAGCCCTTCACAGGAACATCCCCTTATGTGGCAGTGCCTGATGGCTCTTCCTTGCCGCACTCAAGGGAGACCAGTTCCCTTTTTTGCATGGCCCAAAGTACCAGTCAGAATTGCTTACCATTAGCCCCCATTGGGGCAGAAGGGTGGGGTTTTCTCTCTGTGAATCAGACCCAATCTCCAGCTCCTCCCACCTGCCCCCGGTTGTGTCAGCTTTGGAGCTGTCCGCCCAACAGCCCATCCTAACAGATAACACACAAAATTCCCCATAAGGGAGAGGCAGACTTTGTTGAGCATCTTTAGAAATTCCACATAATATGTATCCAGGAAACTTGGGCCCAGCGTGCCCTTGAATTTGAAGGCTTTGTGCCGTACCATCTGCCGGCCAATAAATTTCATTCCCAAGGGCGATCCTGTGGTGGGCTGGGACTTTTGGTTAGCCAGGATCTCGATTTTACAGAGCTGGAGGTGGTTACTTCGCTACCTATAGCACTGGGGGTGGTGGTTCCTTAGGGTTGGACTCCTGGTCCTTATCATTTCATACTCAAAACTATTTCTTTTCATAAGAAGAAGTTCTTATTTTCTCCATAAATAAACTTCTGATTTAACAACGGTGAAGATATAAAAGTTTTTGAGCTTCAAATGATGCACTTCAGCCAATGAAAGTAATCAAAATTCAGGTAATCCCCCCACTAGTTAGGAGATTTACACAAAATTACATGGGGAACAGACATTAGGTTTTCAAAACATTTAGTGATTGTTGAACATATACAATAGATCCAGGTTTTGTAGGAGACATGAGAATGGGCTGACAGAAGCACATTGACAGCTCTTCAAATACTTACCCACATCTACAACTTTATGCACATGAGCAGCCACATTGACTTCAGCAACAAATCAATCATTAATCTGTGAGACTGCTCATTTGAATAAAGTTATACATGTGCTTTGGTAACTGGTCCAGTGTTACAATATGGCTGGGGCATATTTTTAACAGGGAGACATGGGGTAATTTCAGACATTACAATACCACAGTCTTGGTCAACCACAGTGAACCTCCTGTGGTAGCCGCGGCAGCGTAATGTCTGACAGCACTCAAAGAGATTCCCACCAGATGTTCACCTCAGTGAACACCCAGTGGGAATCTCTTTGACCACGCTTCTGGACCTCCGGCCACCTGGAGGTCTGAAAGCATGGTGGGATTGGGCCCCAAGCATGGTCACGGTGGCCACGATCTGGAATTGGCAGAAAGTAACTTCTATTACCTTCCGCCGGTCGGATCATGGCCCAGACCACGATGCGCCTGCCTGTCTCCTGGAGGGCGGCCGCTGGGGGAGTGTGGGGGGGTGAGACTGTGCGGCCACACATCGCACTGCACAGCCCTGCCCCATTCCCGAACCCCGTTGGGAATCAGGCCGGCACGTCTGAAGGGCGGCCAGACTGATTCCTCACCGGGATCCAAAATGGATCCCAGTGCAGGGTGATTTCACATCTGAAATCACCCATAAATGAGGTCCAGAAAAATAACTGGCCAGAGTCACAGGAAGACTGGTGAACATGCCTTTCTTGGTGGATGCAGTTCTCTATCCATAATTTGAAGTCAATGATAAAACTCCCATTGAGTTTGGGAGCTGAGTGCAGGTTGATAGGGCCTGAACAGGGAGGCACAGGGGGCCTGCTTGAGTCCCTGGGGTATCAGACAACCTGGGGGTGTTGCAGTTGCATGACTATAGATGAACTATACCTTGAAAACACTGTTCAGCTTTTGGGAAGTATGTTGTAATAATAATATAAACTCTGGAAAAGTTGTGTCACTGTGGGCCCATATTCTGAAAGGCAATGCACGCTGTAACAATGGTTCATGCAAGTTCAATTTTGTTGTAAACTTGGCAGTTCTGTGGGCATGATTTTGCAGCTAAATTGATTTTGTGTAAACAGAGGTAACTCTGTGGATGCAAAGGGTTTGATTTTAAGAAAAGTTTGGCAGGGTAAAGAGTTTGGAAACTGTAATATTGTTTGCATCACCCCCCTGGAGCTGCAAGTTAAATTAATTAAAAGGCTGCTTATTGAGTATACTTCATTCTGCTGAGGTCTAAGAGCTTTTAGAAAGGGAATACGCTGAAAGGAAGGAGAGACTGTCCCCCTAAAATTCTATAAATGGGAGAAGAGCAGGTACTAGGCCCTTTTTACATGGGCCGCGGTGCAGGGGGGGTCAGTGTGCACTGCGGTCCGTGTGCAAAGGGTGCGGGGAGGGTGAATACAGGCGCACATCCATCTACACCCATCTACACACACAGAACAACCGCCATTTTAGCCAGTTGCTTCATGCATTGGGGATGGGTGCGTGCACAGGAGGAGGGGAGGAGCGTGCACAGGAGCGTTGGGGAGGAGCGTGCACAGGAGGGGAGGAGCGTGCACAGGAGCGTTGGGGA
Organism: Sphenodon punctatus; assembly: GCA_003113815.1. Taxonomy (NCBI): domain Eukaryota; kingdom Metazoa; phylum Chordata; class Lepidosauria; order Sphenodontia; family Sphenodontidae; genus Sphenodon; species Sphenodon punctatus. The sequence continues at coordinate 2,085,854 of QEPC01010260.1, forward strand.
TGGGTGCGTGCACAGGAGTGTGCACACATGAAACCCCCCCCCCCAACCATGGCATTTACACAAGACTCACCCACACATGAACACCGAGATTTCCGGGTATTCATGCGTGGGTGCCACCTGTGTAAAATGGGCCCTAGATAGGCTCTGATCATAATCACAACAACATGATGTCCCACAGGGGCAGGCCCACGGCAGAAAGAGGGTGGAGGTGATGGCACCATCATGTCCTTTTCTGATGTACACCCACCCCAACGGAGGTTCATGACATCATGATGTGCCAGAGAAGTGGGACCACATAAGAAAGGGGTAGAAAAGTCCCTAACGTCCTACCCCCTTTCTGGAATAGCTGTCCCCTGCTGCTGCCAGAAGCCTCATTTTCTCTGGGTTCCCACTGACATTTCTGGCTGAACCAGAGTAATCATGTCTGCACCTCAAGTCTTAGGGCAAAGGCTACAAAGGTGGTAACTGGAGTCTTGACTACTCCACACTTATCAGCTATTCAGTGGCCCTTTTCACACAGACACTCTAACACTGATAAAATGTTACACTTTATTCTACATGTTGCAGGGCACCCATAGAACACACCTGCAGCCCTGCAACATGTATACCGCAATTTTATCAGTGTTAGCGTGTCTGTGTGAAAAGGGCTAGTGAAGAGAAGAACCTTCTCCTCTCCCCTTATTTAGTGGGAAGCTGGTCAGCCCTCCCTGCTCTGAAGCACTGTGGGTGGGAGGGGCTGTCCCATCCTAGACTAGCATGCCCTGGTTATGGGTGCAGATACTAGAAACGCCAGGGCTGCTGCACCACATCTCCTGAAACACAGAATTCCCCTTGAAACGTCCTCTTTTTCCCTTCGGTTTCCCCTCATCTCTCTTTCAGATGAGCAACCATCTTGCGAGGGCAGAACTGGGGCTGCAAACCGTGTAGCTGAACTTCACCCTAATATTGGCTGGGTAATTGCTAGATTTGCCCGATTTTAAGGCCTGGCCCAAATTAGCTTTGTTTTAACTGTGGATGAAAGGCATTCTCATCCAGTTTATTTCCTCCTCTCTAAGAAACCCAGCGTAATATGTCCAAATTACCATTTCAATGCAGCCAGAGACATTCCAGAATAACTGCGCTTTGAATGTCATTTGATTGCAGATGCAGAGTGGTTCCAAATAAAAGGGACAGCCGTAGGATAGTTAAGGGGGGGGCGGGGGGGGGGGAGAAGCAACCTACTATGACATTGACTGCATATAAAAAATGTATTCCCAGGATCTCTCCTTCCCACACATTTTTTTCACCCCCATCCCCAGTGTGCATACACAGGGATACATATCTGCACCCAACGCCCCCAGCTCCACATGAGTTTAAGGGAGGTGCCTTACTGTACTGGAGGAAGGAGTGGGATGTCAGTGGATATCTACCTTAACTGATGGCAGTACCCAAGCCCTGCTCTTGTCTAGAATTATCACCCCTCTAGGTTTGAATCCATCGACTCCAAGCTTCAGGTGAAGCCCAGATTTCTCTGAGTTCTCTGCAGGGAGGAGGAGAAATGAGGCAAAGAGGCTCTGCCCAGGGATGTACCTAGGTTGGAATTTGACCTTGTGCAGAAGATGAAATACCACCATTCCCCACCCCCCAGGTCCCTCTTCCAGCAGCAGGAAATGTTTGAAAATGACCAAACATAATCCGTGTTAGGCAACACAAATGGTGGCAAGTAGGGACATCCTGTGTGAGCTGGGAGACAGTGCCCCTTTGTTTACTGCTTCCTGTCTTCGACACCTATGGTTGGGAAGAAGGTTTCTATCCTAGTCTGAGTCCTGTACTGTAGAACCGCAATTTGGCCTCTGAACCAGCCAGTCTACTCCTGTAACGTACAGTCCATCCAGGGCTAATCACAGCTCAATAACTAGATCAATTTCCACTCTTTCCTTCTGAGAGAGTTGTCTGTGTCTTGAAGCGTCAAACAGCAGCTCAGGTAACGTAGGTAGCAAAACATCATCTGCCTGGGAATTTGCTGAAGTGTACCTCAATCGTATACAAGCAGATCTCTTTTTTAATTCATTAGAATGACTTTCATTTTCATTTAAGGACTGAGGTGCTTCTGTCAATAGCACTTGAGGATTACCGAGCATAAAGCCCCTCAGGGGTCATGTCTGAATCCCACAGTAGGACATACAGGCGTCTTGCTCCCCCGGGGTGATCAGTGTGCTAAAGTGGGGAGAAAAACTAGAGCCTGACGCTGCAACGGTTGAACTTTCATCACAGAATAAACCGTGAGGGCGAGAGGGATTCTGTGCATAGCACTCAATGCCAAAGGTGTAATCTGACATTTACACGGGAGACCGGGCAGAAGTGAAAGTTTCCCATGTTTCCCCTCAGCTCTGCAACCATGGCCCTGGCATCCCTTCTTACAACACCTCCCACCAATTGTAGCCCTTTTCCTACTGCAGCCATAGCAGCCCCATTTCCCACATCCCTCAGCAATGGCAGCCACCCCACGTGGCCTCAGCAATCTCATCTCCCATCCCCCACCCAATTTCCCAAAGCCAACACTGCAATTTGGGTCATGCCATGGGGTTGTTCTGCCTCCCTCTCTAAGGAATGCAGCCCACAATGGATTCCATGCCAGCAACAGGCTGCTGGTGAATCCCCACACTCCCAGTGCTGCCTCTTGCTGTGCGGTCACCCAGAAAGGGATATAGTCCCTTCTGAGCAGGGACAAGGTGAGGTGATTTAGGGCAAAGAGATGGTAGACAAAGACAGGATGAGTTTTGGGAGAGGGAGGCCCTCAACTCTTCTAAGTCCTAGTAAAACAAAGCCTATGCTGAGTGCCCAGGGTTTCATTTTGTTGTTGCAGACTCCAGTGGCATTTCTGAGTATATCTTTCTCCTCTCCCGCCCTCCCCGCCCCCCAAAAGAGAAAAATAGTTTTCAGCTTTCCACTTTATGAAGCATTACATTGAGTGATGCCCTGGCAATGTCCTTGAATCGGAAAAATGGAAGAATCTGCTTGTCCACTTGAAATGAAGAGAACTGATGGACCAACTTTATGAATAAATAATGCACGCTATAACAAATTGTGTGGAATGACTGTAGCAGGGAGCAGCCTGAGGGAGCTGCTACCCCTCCAAGGACTTGAATAAATAATGGCCCTTTAAGGAGCTGGAGGCTGAGAGGTTGGCCACAGCCACTCCAGTTCTATAAGAAGAGGAAAGCGGCGGCGATCAGTCTGTGCCTCGTAGCTGGAGGGAACACAACTCAGAGGAGGCTCCAACGGGATCGTTTTCCTGGTCCTGAAACCCTACCGAGTAGCTGAAGGATACGAAAGAGCTGGCTGAGGGACACTGCTGTCCAGGTACTGAACAGAGCCAAGCCTGGAAGTAGCCAGCCTAAGGATTGTGTCTGGCCGAGCTGGAGTTAGGTAGGGTTTGGGTGCTAGAAAGGTTGCTTTCCTGGAGTTAGTCAGTACTGTGTAGAGACACTCTATATTGTGGTGAGCTGCAAAGAGACTTATGTGTAGCAGAGACTATAGTATGTACCAAATAAAGAACTATGTTGAGAGCTAATCCCCTAAAAGACTGAGTATATAGGCTGCATCCTGTGAGGACTTACCTGGGAGTGACTGCTCCCTGTTACAGTGGTTAAGGTGAATAATGTTTTTGTTCTGTAAGGAAATCACACATGGTGCATGTTTTTCTGCAGCTCCATTTCAAAATCATTTGAAAGGGAAATATTATATTTATGTGTTTCGATTTGGTCCTAGCCTAGCCTTCATTTTACAGAATGTGTGTCTTTTAATTGATTTTAGCGAGAGCTTTCATTTAAAAAAAGAACTGCATGCAAAGGCTCCTACCTTTCTTCAGACAAAGAAGAAGTTCTTTAGATCTGATGTGCCTAAGGGAAGATAGGCCTTTGTTTGTGGTATGATCGGCATCACAGAGATGAACAGTGTTCAGTGACCCGTGTTGTATTAATATCTGCAAAGGAGTGAGACAAGGTGATACAATAATATCTCCGAAGCTCTTTATGATAACTTTAGAGTCACTCTTTAATAGAGTAAATTGGGGAAAGGGGGTTAATATAGATGGGGAACAGCTAAGACATTCTTTTTCCTGATGACTGTATAGTTTTTGCCAAATATACAGCAGAATTGGAGAGTAAAATGCAGCAGTTACAAGAGAAATCATGTGAAATCAGATTGGAAATGAATATATCGAAAACAAAATGGATGCATAATTAATATTGCCCTAAAGGCTCTGTCATTGTTAGTGGACAGGAAATTACTAGGAGGTTGATACCTATATTTATCTTAGACAACTAACACATTTGAGGGTGAATGTAGCGGAAGGAGAAAGGCAGCATGGAATTAAAACAGTGTTGTTGGACTAGGATGTATCATTGAGCTGCTCTGCGATTAGATGCGGTGACCATGATGACTTCTCTGTGGATTAGAATACACTATGTGGTGATAAGCTAAATCTTAGGTATATAAGATTTATGTATACATAAACCTTGTGTATATTCTGTTGTTCAACCATGTTTAACTATTCTTTAACTAAGGGTATTTTCAGATGTCATGGAATCACCCATTTGATTCCCCACCAGAATCCCGCCATCACGGCCAGCAGACGTGTCGGCCGATCCCAGCGGGGAATCTGGGGTGGGTGGGCGGGTCTGCATGCTGCACAGCCCCGCCCCCTCCCCCAGGCTCCCCTGGCCTCCGGGAGATGGGCGGGCACAGGGGCCCATCTCCACTGATGTTACCGGCCGCCGATTCCGGGCTGTGGTTCAGCTAACCACGCTTTTGGCCCTGGTGCCCGGACGAGGGCCGAAAGCGTGGTTATTTTGATTCCCGCCGGAGGTTCACTGTGGTGAACATCTGGCAGGACTCAAGCAGACGTTATAGGACCATTCCCCACCACAGGGTATTGTCTGTAGGGATGGGACATCTGGCAAAAAAACGGCTACCGGTTACCGGTTTGCAAAAACCCGGTTTACTGGATTAAAACCGGTTTACCGGTGCCAGATCTATTGCATTGATTTCAATGGGGAACTGTCAGTGTCCCTATTGAAATCAATGGGGGGAAAAAACAATCCCTCCCCCTCCCAGGCTGTGTGGGTGGAAGAGGGGACACCCCCCACCCACCCTGCCCAGCCTGGTTTTTAAAAAAAAAAAAATATTCCCCAAAGTCCCTGGCTCCGGGCCGCCACTGGTGACCCAGAGCTCACACCAGCAGGTAGGTACTAGGGTGATCCGGGTCCCTGGGGTGGGGGGTGGTTTAACACACCCCACCCCAGGGATCACCCTACCACCCCACCCAAGGATCGCCTACCTTTGGCGCTCTGGGCGGCGGCGGCAGCACGGCGCTCTGGGCGGCTTCAGCGCCGGCTGTGGCTGCCGGCTTCAGAGCTTACTAGACCTTCCGGGGAACTTCTGGGTTTCCCCAGAAGGCCTAGTAAGCGCTGAAGCCGGCAGCCACAGCCAGCGCTGAAGCCGGCCAGAGTGCCGCTGCCGCTGCCCGGAGCACCAAAGGTAGGCGATCCTTGGGTGGGGGGGTAGGGTGATCCCTGGGGTGGGGTGTGTGTTAAACCACCCCCCACCCCAGGGATCACCCTAGTACCTACCTGCTGGTGTGGGGTCCAGGTCGCCGGTGGCGGCACGGAGCCAGGGACTTCGGGGAAATTTTTAAAAAACAAAAATCCAGGCTGGGCAGGGTGGGTGGGGGTGTGTCCCCTCTTCCACCCACGCAGCCTGGACGGGGGAGGGAAAAGTGGTTGGGTTTTTTTTTTCCTCTTTTTTTACATTGCGACCATTCATTTCAATGGCCGCAATGTAAAAGAATCCGGCACGGGGAACCGGTACCGGTACCCCCAATATCCAGATTAATCCTATACTGCCGGTACAGCAAAATACCAGCAGTATCGGATACGGATAATCCGAACTTCCCACCCCTAATTGTCTGTGGTTGAGCGTGATCTCATAACATCTGAAAATACCCTATGGTTGGCTGACCCATATGGTGTTATATGTTTCTACGTGGGTTTATTTGACCAATATGGTTATATGGTTTTATATATTTTGCATTGTTGCATATGTTACAAACTATAATTCATGTATATTTTACTGGTTTAACTGAAGTGCGGGCCATTTAGTATATTATTATGCCTTTTATTTTATTTTTTATTCCAATTTTAATTTAATTTGTATGGCCATGTGGCCCACAAATAAATAAATATTTACCTTAATATCTTTTGCTGCAGTGTTGTTGGACAACAAATTACCTATGAAGACTTGAAGAGAACTTTTTAATTCTAGCATTATGCCTACTATGATTTATGGAGTGGAATGTTGGTACACAACACTAGCTGATGAATAAAAGCAGACTGTTACACAAAGAGCAATGGAGTGATAAATGTGTAAAATTTCACTTTCTGATCATATTCCTAACACAGGGTGATTTCATACGTTACGCGGTCCTGGATCACCACAGTGGATTCCCAGCGGTGGTGAGCTGCCCGAGCTGCCCAACCAACCCCCATGGTCCAGGGAGGCCGTGAACAGATGTGACGGAAGCGGGACCAAGGCAGGGAATTGGGCCGACAGACCATGGCCTGGGGCAGCACAACAGACGTGATACTGATTCCCGGTCAAAACACCCAGAAGGCACCAGGGAGGGGCGGGAGGCAGACATGGCCAGTTGAGGGCAAAGGAAGCCAAAAGTGCCTACAAGGAATGGCCACACCAGGGAAATGGGAAGGGAGGGGGAAGAGGGAGAAGAGCTGCTGAGGCGGCACGCACAGCAGGCACAAAGACAATGAGGTCACAGCGTAACACACAGCACACACACATGCCCGGGCGCATACACACCAAAACGGGAAAGGAAGGGAAGAGGGGACACAGCGGGACAGACAACACACATGGCACAACGGGCACGGGGGGGAGGGCTGGGGACAGGGAGCAGGGGGGNCAGATTCCCGGCTGTGGTCAAAACACCCAGAAGGCACCGGGCTGAGGGCAAAGGAAGGCAAAAGCGCCAGAAGGAAACACCCAAACAAGGGAAATGGAAAGGGAGGGGCAGGAGGGAGAAGAGCCACTGAGGCGGCACACACAGCAGGCACAGAGACAACAAGGCACAGTGGAACACACAGGACAAACACATGCCCAGGCGCATACACACCCGTACGGGACAGGAAGGGAAGGGGGGACACAGAGGGACAGACAACACACATGGCACAATGGGCACATGGGGGGTTGGGACAGGGAGCAGGGGGCGTAAACCGGCCCAGGGGCAGGGCCGGACACGGGGAATGGCATTCAGAACCCCCACAACAGCACAGTCTGCACGGGCACCCCCACAGTTACACAGCCAGTCCTGGAATGGGGGGAACCCACATGGGCAGAGCACAGGCACAGGGGGAGGTCACATGGAACAGGGAGCGGCCCGGGAACAGTCCAGGAGGCAGACAGGCATCCCAAGCAACGTCGAGTGTGTGATGAATGGGACGGAGGAGAGCCGGAGCCATGCAGCTGGTGCAAATACACCCCTCCCCCGGGAGGGTACTGGGTGGTGCAGTCCAGGGGCCCCAGAACCCCATGGTCACAGAGTCACCCAAGGGAGGGGGGGCACGGGCACAGGAGGGATTGCAGGCAGACTAGGAAGGTCAGCAGCACCCCGGGGTGCTGGGTGGTGGCTCGGAGCACAGGAAGGAGTAGCGGAACCCCAGGAAGCAGGCAACACAGCAGCAAGGCTGGGACATCATGGAGGGAGCAGGCAGTGACCCACGGCAGCAGGGGGGAAGTGAGAGCTCACAGTGGGGCCAGAAACCGGGGTCTGGAAGGCACAGGGGGCCTTACAGCCAGATGCAGAGGGCCACAAAAGGGCCCATGGCTGGGTGGCCCACCAGGTGAATGAAGTGGGGCCACTGACGCATGCCCCAATGGTATCCCAGTGCTTCCATGTGGTGGGCGACCAGGTAGTACACCTCAAAGGGATCCTGCACAGCGAGCCCCACCTGCACATCTGAACAGGACCACACACCAGCCAGCGCCTCCAACTCTGCCCTGGTGGGCTCCGACAAGCCATAGACAGCAGCTGGTGGCCACGGAAGGTGACCCAGCTCCAACAGCTGGTGATAGATCGCCCCACAGGACCACTGGTACCCACGGGCCCCGTGAACCCAGCCAAAGAAGGACACGGCCAGGTCGGGACCCCCCTCAGTCAGACAAGCAGTGTAGGTGGCCAGGCTGCACACAGAGAGAACAGACATGGTCTCCGCCACCAACCACCCCACATTTGCATACCTCATCTCAGGGATGCGCCCATCGGGAAAGGGACGCAGGTGTAGCGTCTCCCCGTGCAGCCGGCAATCGCGGGTGCTCGCCTCATAGCCAAAGTAGCGCAGTCCAGAGCTCAGACTCGCATAGGCATCTGTCAGGCTGTCCGGGCAGCTCAGGGGCAATTGCATGGCCAGGGAATGCCACAGGTCATACAGGGCCATGGTCTTGCGGAAGGTCCAGCTATGGGGAGCGCTGGGGATGGAGGGGCCTGCGGGTGCCAGGAAACCCTGCCAGTCATGGTCCAGGACTCGCCTGATACTAAATTTAAGGCAAGAGGGGCCCCACAATCCCTGGAGGGATGGGAGGGGAAGCAGGGGAGCTCCAAGGCCAAGCGATAAGGCCACAGGCTGCAACACTGCCCGGCTAATGAGCGAGGCGTGGGGTGCAGACCGAGCACAGCTGCTGGCACCGAGCACACATACAGGGACAGCCTACACACAGCTCAGGGCAGCAAGGACAACAGGCAGCCAAAACACGGAGAGATGGGAGGTGATGACAGCAGGAATACAGCTGCAGGCCGCACACGCCCGGGCGCAGGCTGGACCATGCGCCAGACCCCGTGCAGGGACTGCAGGTGTGCGCAATGGGGTGCCCACTGCCGCCCCACCCCTGTCGTCCTGCAGGAGCCAGCCCAGCCGGCTGGGGGGGGGCTGAGGTGACTTGGGGCCCCCTGGCCTGTAGGCAGGTCGCGAACAGGGGGTGTGGTGACACGTGCCCCAGCCTATAACGGGTGTGGCTCCAACCCACCCGGGACACTGGTCAGCATGGAGCTGGGGCAGTTGGGCACCTGTGGGATGCACCTAGCACTCTGCGCTGAGTGGTACCGCTCGCACATGGACCTCATGTGCATCCAGACCGCAGAGGTGCACCTGGCCGCCTGGCTGTGGGTGAGCATGGCCTGGAGCACTGCTACAGCCCGGCGAGCCCACCACACTTACAGACCCTCCCTGGCCCAGCTCAGGGCCCAGCGGGTGTCTGGGACGTCCAGGCAGGTCCGCATCCGTGCCTGGTAGCAGGCTGCAGTGCTCCGCGAGGTGGCCGGTCGCCTCCAGTGGTGGAGGGAGACCATGGGCCGCGCTGCCCAGCTCACTATGCCCATTGCCCAGCGGCTATGGGTCACGGAACGGGCACAGGGGTGGTGGGCCAGGGTGCTGGCTCAGGGGGACGAGGCCACCTGGAGAGCGCACTTCCGGATGGACAGGCGCACCCTACTGTGACTCACGGAGCTGTTAATGCCCTGGCTGGAGTGGCAGCACACCCCATGTGGACCCCCATTCCCATGGTCCAGCAGGTGGCCATCGGGGTCTGGGCACTAGCAATGCCTGACTCCTGCTGGACCATCTCGCAGCATTTTGGTGTCGGGGTGAGCACCGTCGCTGGGATCCTGTGGGACGTCTGCGAGGCAGTGGAGGGCGTGCTCATGGACCGAGCGATCCAGCTGGTGGACCAGGAGGCCGTGATGGCCGGCTTCATGGCTGGAGGGTTCCCCAACTGCATGGGCGCCGTGGATGGCACCCACATCGATATCCTCTGCCCCTCAGATGGAGAGGCCGCGGAATATATCAACAGACATGGGTACCACTCCCTGCAACTGCAGGTGGTCGTGGCCCACTGGGGGCGTTTCATAGACATTTTCATGGGCCAGTCAGGGTGCAGCCACGATGCCCGGATCATGACCATCTCCCCCTTCTATGCCCGGATGTACCGTGGGGACTTTGCGGACATGGGGATGACCTGGATCGAGGGGGTGCTGATGCCACCCTGCATCCTGGGGGACCCGGCCTACCCACTCACTCGGTGGCTGATGAAGTCGTACCCAGTCGCCAGGAACCCTGTGGAGGTGCTGTACAATACCCGCCTGTGTGCAAGCAGAACCATGGTCGAGAGGGCCTTCGGGGCCTTCAAGCAGCACTGGAGGAGCCTCGTGGGCCGCCTGGACTACACGGTGGAGACCTCGGCCCTGGTGATCGGAGCCTGCTGTGTGCTGCACAACGTGTGCGAGACCGATGGGGCTACCCTCGACTACCCCGTGTCCCGGCACCCTCCCGGCCCCGTGCCTCTCTATGTGAACGCAGAGAACCCGCGGGAGTATCGGTACACAAAGCGCATCCGTGCAGCCCTGGCCAGGTGGATCAGCCGGGAGGCCGAGGCATGAGGGCACACACACCAGTCTCCCACCACCCCGGGGCCCCTACCAGCACCCCTGGCTCATCCACCGATGCCCACCCGCCCCCAGCCCTGGGCCCATGAACAGAACCACGGAGGTGACTGTGGTGCCCGTACATTTATTGTGACCACCACCTACAGGTGCTACCACCACCCACCTCCCGGTGCTGTGTCCCTGCCCCCTCAGGCCACCCTCCCCTTCCCCCCCCATTTCCCACGTCTCCGGGGCCTCCCCCTCGGCCGCCCTGTGGGTGCCGTGGAGCTCTGGGAGCTCCCCCCCCCCGCTGTCCATGTCCCCAACAGTGTCCTGGGAGGCTTCGGTGTCCTGAGGGGCAGGCGGTGGTGGAAGGGAGGGAGGGAGGGGCCGGAGGGGCACCCCTGGGCGGCTGCTCCCTCCGGAGGCCTACAGGGACTGTGAGGTGAATGCGCTGGCCCAGCAGGCGTGCCGGCGGTGGCGGAGGCGGTGGGGGTCCAGAGGGGCCCGGCCTCGGGACTGGGGCAGGCAGGTTGTCCGGCGGGGCGGCTCCCATCACGTACGCACTCATGGTCCCCACGTGCAGGAGCAGCGAGGTGCCAATGTCGTGGGTGTGGTGCATCTTGGCCGAATGCTCCCTCACCATCCTGTTGATGGCCATTTCCAGCCACCCAAACGCCTCCAGCTGCCTGTTGTGTTTCCGGCGCTCCTGCCTCCGTTCAAGGTGTGCCTCTGCCTCGAGCCTCCTGTCCCTTGCCTCCGCTTGTTGCATGGCCCTTTCCGTGGCCACCTCCATCCGATCGATGGCTGCGATCATCCGCTCGCCCTGCTTGGGGGTTGAGCGGACTATGTCCTCCACCTGCTCCTTCCTCCAGTGCCATACCTGTGCCCGGTGCTCCCTCATCCGTTGGCCGTGGGCACGGGGCTGGTTTGCTGGGACCCGTCTGGTCACCCTGTTGGGATACACAGTAGGGGCTGGTTAGGTGCCTCGCCCGCCCCCTATCCCATGGCACGGCTGGGGGGTTGTGACCCCCCCTCGGATTGCTGGCCGGTTCCCTCCCCTGGTGTTCCCCTGTGCCCAGGTCCCCCTCCCCTGTGCTCCGGGTCCCTCCCCCGGCCTCCCCCGGCACCCCTCCTACTTGCTGGTATGCCTCACCTGGGACCTCTGGCTGCTCCCGGGGCTGCTCTCCACCGTCCTCCTTGCCCGCCCATCACAGGTGCTGGGGCGTGCCGTGCCCTGTGGGGATATGGGAGGGGTTGGGTGGGGGTGGGCTGAACGTGTCCCCCAGCGGCCCCCCGGGCCCCCTTCCTGTGGTCTGGGGTGCCCGGGGTTGCTGGGGGTGGCCCCATGCCCAGTGTTCCCCCCTCCCCCCCTTGGCCCATACCCCTGGTATGTCTCCCCCCCACCCGCATGCTTACCCTCGATGTCGATCTTGGAGCCCTCCGAGGCCAGTCCCTCCATGTTGCTGAGGTCCCCATGTCCACTGGCTGAGGGTGACCAGTGTGCTGGCCTCTGATTTTCCCAGTATGGACAGGGGATGGGGGCTCTGGGGGCTGTGCATGAGGGGGGCCTGCTGGTCCCTGAGGTTCTGGGGTGTTCCCCTTGGGGGGTGGGGTTCCTGGAGCCAGTGCCTTCTAGGGGGGCGGTGAGGGGAGGGGGTACCTTGGCCTGTTCCCTGCCCTGGACCACAACGCTCGCCATGAGGCACGGGGCGACAATGGAGCCCTTCATGTGAAGGATGCAGTCCAGGGCATCATAGTAGCGGGTGGTCCCGGTTCCATGGCTGGACCATCGGTTGTTGTCCCTGACGGCCTTGTACCCCCTCTTGAGCTCCTTCACCTTCGATCTGCACTGGGCCATGGTCCTGTGGTGCCCCACCACCTCCATCTCCCACACGATCTCCAGGTAGACGTGCTCATTCCTCTGGTTCACGGCTAGCTGCAGCTGCTGCTCCAGGGTCCCCCAGATCCTAATAAGGTCCTGGGTTTCCCTGTGCCCCCATTGCCCCCCTCGGTGGTACGGCCATCTCCCGCATGACCCCTCCTGGTCCTCCTCCTCCTGCTCCTCTGCCTGCCCTTCGCCTATCTCCTCCAGGGGCTCAGGCTCTGGGGCCTGTTTCCGTGTCTGTGGGTCGTAAGGGGGTGGTGGTTGGTTGCCGGGTTGCCTCATCCCTGCGGCCCTACCCCTGTCCTCCCACCTGCCGGCCTGCACCCCCCTTAGTGCCCCTGTGCCCTTGCACACACCCCCTTCAGTCCCCTTACCCATTTCTGGGGTGCCTCATCCCCTGGACCAGTTTTCATCTCCAGGGCGGCCTGTCCCGGCTGCTGCTGCTGTTGCTTCTGCTGTCCCTCCATGTGCAGCACAACCTCCTCCTCCCCCTGTGCCTCCTCCTCCACCTCCTCCTTTGCTCTCTCGCCCTCCACTCACCTCTCCCTTCTGCCTCGCTCCATCCCACCATGTTCCCCTGATGCCGAGTGCCCTTTAAATCTCCGTCCCCGGCCTGTGTTGTTTCTCATTGCCTGGTAGTGATGCTGCATGCTTTCTCCCCAGCTGGGAATAATTTTGCTTGATTCCAGCTGGTGGTTGCCGTTCAGATGTTACTTTTTATTGTTTCCCGGTGGGAATTGCTTTGACCACCCTTTCGGAGATGATCCAGGCCGGAGCTCTGGAAGGGTGGTTAATATTGTCCCCTGCTGGGGATCGTCTGTGGTGAATATCTGGCGGCTGCCGAACAGACGTTCAGGGCCCTTTTGCCCCGCCATGGAGTAGAGTGTGGTTCACTGTGGTTGACCGTGATCTCGTAACATCTGAAAACACCCACAGAAGTTTGAAAATGCACAGGTGTGACAGATGTTATCCAAGCTACTTAGGCCACAAAGTGACAATGGGCTGGACATATAGCCTGTCAGCAAGGCAGTAGGTGGTCCTCTCATCTTACAGACTGGATCCCCATAGACTGAAAACACCTTTCTGGTAGGTGAAAAACTCGGCTGATCCAATTAAAAATCTCTTTGGTCAACAATGGAAACAACGTGCATGAAATAGAGAAGAATGGTGTGATGTCGACTTGTGTTCATTGTGGAATTCTTATAGCGATGCAAATGTATTAAAACAGGTCAGATATAGGTGATAGGGGATGATAGATTTGTACTGTTGCTACTTTTAGCCTCTTATTTAAATACAAGAAGTTATAAGGTAGGCATTGTGCTGTCCAGGTCTTGCTTACTCTTCAAAAGAGAAGTCAAGAAAGACTCAAAAGGTTTTGGTCATTAGAACAATGTTCTGAAATTTGGTGCATGGACTGTGTATCCTGATAGACCATGAGAAGGGGTACAGTTGCCAAAACGTCTAGTTCCATTCAGTCTGAGATTGTGGGAATTTCCAAAATGGCACTGGTTTGACTACTTCTATAACATAAATTCTGATTGGTGCTGCAGCCATTAATCAAAATTCATGCTTCAGAAGTGGGGAAGAAAGCACCATTTTGGAATTTTCCCAATCTCAGCTGCTCTGAGCTGAAGGAGTTATGGAGAAATTAATAGCGAATTTACAAAATGGCACTGGTTTGACTACTTCTATAACATAAATTCTGATTGGTGCTTCAGCCATTAATCAAAATTCATGCTTCAGAAGTGGGGAAGAAAGCACCATTTTGGAATTTCCCCAATCTCAGCTGCTCTGAGCTGAAGGAGTTACGGAGAAATTAATAGTAGCAGGGTCGGGCAGGAGAAAGGCAAAGAGAGAGGAGGAAGACAAGGGGAAGACAGAAACAGCAAGGGCAAGATAGCAAGACATCGATGTGTACATGCATGTGGCAGGAGGCACATCAGATACCACAGATAGCCAGAAGGGTGGTGTGGTTTAAAACGTTTGAGTGACTTGAGCCATGGATCTCCTAATTAAAGGCCACTTCAGAGAATTAGAAGAATAACGATAGTGGCTGCTGTGTAAGGAGATATTGGTTATAATATGGAAACCTTTTGCATCACATAGAGCCGAAGGTGTGTTTCTGGTTTGTTTTGATAAGCAGTCTGAGAATTTTTAAAGTCAACAACAAAACTTCAGTTCAGTGTGGTGTTAATCCTGCATCCAGCAAATCCATGGACAAAGTACATACTTGCTTGATAAAATCCATAAATCCAATAAAAACACTGTGGTGTTCAAATGTTTTCTGCTAATGGAGGGGAGGTGGCGGTGGAGAATGCATGTTGCAGAAATAGTCCTTTTGGTAGAAGGAAAAAGGGAGCGAGGTGTATGTGAAAGAAACTTTTGCTTAAGTTGTCATAGGGCTATATTCAAAACTTGGACCCAGTCCTGTAAACCTTACCTTCTTGACTTTAATGGCACTATTTTAGGGTACCACTCTAGAAAATATTCAGAAAAGTGCTCAAGTGTAACCTTAAAATTAAACACACGTCTTAAGAATGTTCTTGAGTAGGGCTGCTCTTTTGAACGGATGTCTGCTCCTGAAAGTAAAAGTTCTCAGGACTTGGATCTAAGAACTTAAATTTGGAAAATGTTCTGCATGGTCAGTCCACTGTGCCTGTGGATTCTGACTTAAATTAAGTGGTTCATGAGTCCAGTTGTATTGAATGGGTTGCAAAAACAACCACCCCACAGTTAGTAAGCTTCTGTCAAAAACAGAGGGTTTGAGATCTGTGAAAAACATTTGCATTATCTTCTTCTACATCAGGGGTGGGAAACCCCAGCCCATGGGCAAAATCTAGGCCTGAAACAAGAAATCTCGATGAGTGATGCTTCCTTTTGAAGCAAGGCATTCACTGAGATTTGTGCAACATGGAAACATACTGGCTTTCCCTCAGTTTTCACCATTTTCTGTTATTTTTTGCACATTGAACAGGGCTTCTTTGGGCTGATTCCAAGCCCTGTGTGTCCCCGGTGTGTACTCCTGGGTGCAGTGGAGGACAAAAGTATGCCAGGTAAGTGCAGCTGAAGTGCTGGAAATTGCCATAAAATTGCTGTAAAACTGCCATAAAACTGTTGTAAAATTCCCTGAAAGTGAGAAAAAGTTCCGGAAAGTGACGGAAATGACGAAAAAATGGCCGAAGCACAGAAGCAACAGAAATGGATGAAGTACTGACGGACACTCGCAAGCAATCCTGAAAGGTCGGTATTTCCTTTCAGAACGGGATCACTTGCTCATCTTAACCCTAACAAAATCCAGCTCATGCCTTGCTTTTATTTGACCTCTTTTAAATTCCTGGCTCAAGACTGAGCTCCAGCTCAAGCACTGAAGAGCATGCTCAGGGGGAAGGGCACAGCTATGAGGGCATACCCCTTCTTATGGGGACGGGTCTCTGGGAGCACATTACACCAGTGCTCCGAGCTCTGCACTGGTTGCCTGTAGTCTTCTGGGGCCGATTCAAGGTGCTGGTTTTATTTATTTATTTCAAACATTTTTATCCTGCCCCCCCTCACCCAAACGTGACTCGAGGCGGATCACAATAAAATCAAAATACAAAAATTAAACATCATCAATATAAATACATAAATAAGAACAATTTTAAAATCCAAATCAGTTTGTAAAAAAGCCCCACCCAAACCCCTAACCCATCCCACCACCACCACCACCAAATGCCTGGCAGAAGACCCAGATCTTACAGCTTCACCAGAAGGCAAGGTGATTCAGGTGGAGGTGGATCTCCACCAGGAGGGCATTTCAAAGTGATGGTGTGGTTGCCGAGAATGCCCTGCTGCTCATATGGACTCATCGAAAATGTGGGACCCCCAAGAGGACAATCCTGGATGACCGCAGGGGCCACCTATGGGCCTAGGTGGTAAGGCGATCTTTCAGATAAGCAGTACCCAGACTGTTAAGGGCTTTAAAGGTTAAAACCAACACCTTGAATTGGGCTTGGAAGACAATAGGCAGCCAGTGGAGTGCTTGCAGCACTGGTGTAATGTGCTCCCTGTGGCCTGTCCCCATCAAGAGACGGGCCACAGCATTCTGCACCAGTTGCACCTTCCAAACAGTCATCGAGGGCAGCCCCACGTAGAGCGCATTGCAATAGTCCAGTTTCAAGGTGATGAATGCATGGATGAGGGTGGCGAGGTCTGAGTCTGAGACGTATAGGCGGAGCCTTCTCACCAGATGCAATTGGCAGAAGATGCCTCTGGTCACAGCTGAAACCTGGGAATCCAAGCACAGCTGTGAATCCAGCAGCACCCCCAAGCTCTGCACAGATGGAATCAATGGAGGACAGAATCCCCCAATAATAGAAGTGTTCTCCTCCCCCAGATCTCCGACCAACATCACCTCTGTCTTATCAGGACTGAGCTTCAGTCAGCTCACCCTCCTCCAGTCCCCCAGACACCGGGACAGCAAGGAGACAGCAGGGCCTGGGTCAGATGAAAAAGATAAACACAGCTGGGTGTAGTCTGCATATTGATGACAACTAACTCCCCAGCTGCGTACGACCTCCCCAAGTGAGTTCATATACACGTTGAACATGAGATGGGATAGAATGGAACCTTGTAGGACCCCACATGCGATAGCCTCAGGGAACGAAGTACAGTCCCCTAGAACCACCCAGTTCCATCCAACCCGGTCAGGTCTCTCAGGTGAGTTACCAACATCTCATGGTATCAAAAATTGCTCATAGATCCAGTAGAACTAGAAGGGTCATATGACCCCTATCAAGCTCTACCAGGATGTTGTTGACCAAATCCACCAGCACTATCTCCATACCATTCCCTGGACAAAAGTCTGACTGCGTGGGATCAAGAAAACCAGCATGGTCCAGATGCACCTGCAGCTGCTGGACCACTATCCGTTCAATAACCTTCCCTAAAAAGGGAAGGTTAGAGACAGATTGGTAACTCGCCGGAGCATCCACATCAAGAGAAGGTTTTTGAAGGAGGGGACCGACCACAGCCTCCTTGAAGCAGTCCGGCAACCTCCCTTTCTGAAGGCAGGTGTTAATTACCCTAGCCAGCTCTGGCCCTGATGGGTATTTTCAGACTTTGACACCCTGGCCCATGATCACACTTACCCCAGCATGACCACGAACCGGGGTGTCACATCTGATCTGGCCCCAGCAGATGTTCACCACGGGCTGGAGCAGATGTTACCCCAGACCATGACAGAGCTACCATGGGATGTGCACTGGGCATGGTGCGTAGTAGGCGACACCAAACCTTGGTAGAGTGGGCCATCACATCTGATAGACCCCTTCACCCGCCCATCAGGGAGAAGGCATGGTCCCGCTGAGGAGTGCAGGGGAGAGGCCGTGTGGACCAATGTCCACACGTTCCCCACCCTCTCCTCATCCCCTCCCCAGCCCCGATCACCTGAATGTTTGTTCATCAGCGGAGCTTACCCCACCCTAGGGTGAGGGGTCTCACCCCAGGGTGGGTTTAGGCATGGCGGGCAAAAAAATGGTTACATCTGAAAATACACAAAATCTCCCTGGAGGCCTTGACCAACCAGGATGGGCATGCATCTAACTCACAAGTTATTGCCCGAAAAGACACCAGGACATCGGCTGCCTCAGTCGGTGACACCGATTAAAATTCATCCCACAAAACATGATCAGACAGGGCATTCCTAACCTCTGATTCTGCCATTGCCTCTGAAATGGCATAGTCAAAGTCATGCTCAATGCAAGCAATTTTATCCACAAAATATGTCAAAAACATGTCACAGTGGGCCTGAAATGAATCCGGTTCCAGATGGAGACAGGGTGGACTGACCAACTCCCTCACCACCTGCAACAAGCTCCGCTGGACATGACTGAGCGGACGCTATGAGGGAAGCAAAAAACCCGCTTCTTTGCTTCCCTCACAGCCATGGCATAGGCCTTCAAAAATGCTCTATGCTGCAATCAACCATCTTGGGAACGAGTCCAGCACCACCGTCACTCCAACCACCTCCCTTCGCGATTCAGCCACTCCATGTCCTCCGTGAACTGCGGGGACCTGCAGTGGCGAAACACCAGGCGTGGACACCTGTGAGGTACCCAATCAATGGCCTCCATAATCCAAGATGTTCCAAAAGGCTATGAGGTCATTAATGGAGCAACCATCAAGGTCAGCAGGTATCTCCCTCAGAGCATTATGGAGCCCCTCTGGTTCCATAACTCTCCAGGGTGGACCATCTTAACAAGTCCCACACGGTCAAGCAGGCTAGCCAGGATGGAAGCTCGCAGAAGGTAATGGTCCGACCACGACAAGGGAGAACTGGTTTTGACCTATAAAACCCAAACGGCCTGGGCCATGGCTATCTGAGAGATGGCCTCACTTCCTGGGTGGCTCCTGTGGTCATCAGGGGTGCTCCCTCCTGGAGGTTCTGCGTTATAGGCAGGTGGTGACCAACAGAAGGGCATCCCAGTGGCTGCACCGGCGCTGTAGAACTCAATCCCGGTGGGCGTCCATCTCAGTCAGAATCTCCTCACTTTCTGATGTCAATGTAAGATGTGGCTCTTCAACCAGGCATTTCGTGGGGGGGATGGTTGAAGGGGACTTAGGGGGGTTATACTTTTTCTGCACAATTCTGACTGCTTTTATTGTATTAACTATTTTAAAATGTTTTAATATTGTGTTTTAGTGTTTTGTTTTGTTTTAGTTGTGAGCTGCCCCGAGCTGCCGGAGGCAGGAAGGGTGGGGTATAAATGTATTAAATAAATAAAATAAATAATGTACTCAAGGATCAGGAATGGACCCGCGGCACAGATCACCTCCTGAGCAAATCCTGAGCCTGGAACACCTCTGTCTCCAGCTGTCAGCCTGCAGAGCTTATACTAACTTTCACAGGACCCTGAGGAAGGGACAAACTTCTCTACCCCTGCTCTATACTGTGCAGTTAAGAGCAGGAGTAATCAAACCTTGTTCATACTTGTCAACGTGAACTGTGTCTGTTAAACATGCTGAGTTTAAAGGTGGAGAATTGAGAGGGTTATAAGGGTAATAAATTAGGGAAATCTTCCCCTTCAGAAGTTGATCTATGTACCTTAGGTAGGTCTAGTGATTCAACTACAGCCTCTGAATTTAAACTTGTTAGAGACATAGAACAATGGTTGCGGAAGTCAAATATGGTTATTTATAATTCTGAAAGAAGTGGTGAGAAAGAATCCACATTTAAAATGTGGATATTTACCTTTCTGCCTAATTAATTTGATATTTCCCATAATCACTTAGAGTCTGGGTTGATATTTGCTTAAAGGCTGTGGGTACATCAAGGAGCATTTCAAAACTCCCTAGTAAGAGTGGGCTTCATGGATTTATTCCTGAGGCACGCCATACTGTACAAAGCTGAATCTTCCCTTTTAGGATTAGAGGTGGGTGAAGATTCTTTCCCCACCAGGATCCCTGATAGAGCTGTTGTCGATAAACAGGGAGGAACGAAGACAGCAGTTGGTGTAGTGGGGCAGCTTAGTATAATCCCTATCCAGAGGAGTAAAAGATTATTTTATTCTAAAAGAAGTAGACAGGAAGATGGTACCTCCCAATTTAGAAGGGATAAAAGGAAGGACGGGAAGTTACTAGGCCCAAGGGTGCTATCAAAAACTGGGAATGATGGATGTCACACACTCATAAATTGGAATATTGTAGGCTTGTAGAGCAGGTTGATTGATAAATATTGGGAGGACTTTGTATCTGAAGCCCAGATTATTATATTACAAGACACGTGGATGTCTGATTAATTTACTCTGAATAGGTACAAAAGCTTTTTAGAGGCTGCCTGGAGAGATAAGGGTAGGGGCAGATGATGCGGAGGACTAGCCATATTTGTCTCAGTTACTATTCCCTGCAAAGTTGAACAACTGGACATTGGGCCAGGCTGTACACAGACTGACTGCAATTTCAGTGCAGAATTCCCTTGATAATTGTAAATGTTTACATCCCTTCCAGGAAGAATGGAACTAAAGAAGGGTGGTGGTATTACCCTCCAGTTGATTTGGTTGAATTCTTGAGAGGCCAGTTTGGAACATCAGAAATTATTCTTGCTGGTTATTTTAACGCCCAGGTTGGACAAACCCATGAAAGGCTGCAGGAGAATGTTGAAGAAATTTATTTATTTCAAAGTATTTTTATCCCGCACCCTCCTGCTCAGATAGCAGCTCGGAATGGCTCACAACAAGCCACATAATAAAATCAACAATTAAAATCACAGCTTAAAATTTAAAACTCATTAAAATTACTAAAAGAGCGGAACCAAAATTGAGGATATCTATATCCCTAACATGACTGATTGGAGAATTAATCTAAGGGGACAGATGTTAATGAAGTTTATGTACGAACAAAATTTCCATATGTTACATGGAAGATTTAATACTGAGTACCTGGGGGCATATACCTTTTGTTCTACAATTGGCTCAAGTAGAGTGGATTACATACTAGGTGAATGTTTTAACTGGTTTAAGTATGTGACCTCTGAGGTTATACTAAGGCCCAAGAGTGACCATTTCCCCCTTATTGTGGGGTGCCTTTGGGCGAATTAGTGGCCGCCCAGGACGACAAATTACAAGGCTGAGGAAGGTTGTTCGGACTAAGGATGTTAAAAACAAGGAAGAGGAAAATTGCTCATTGTGGTTGTCTAGCTGGTCTCCTGATGAGTCTCCACTAGAACCTTGTCATAGAGTCCTAAGATATAACTAACTTGTCAAAGATTTCTATAATGTGTTATCAAAACAGAAAGATAGACAAGGGAATAAATCCTGGCATAGGCTGCGGTTTGACACAGACTGTATAAAAGCCAAGAAATATCTGAGTAGAACTGGAATGATGAAAAGAAAAAGAGGGTGAAGATAATGTTGTTCAGATTAGGAGGGCCAAGCAAGTTTATAAGCAGAAGCTTGCCCATAAAAGGAAGGAATATCAAGATCTTTGTTTGGAGAAACTATTGCGGTGGAGCAGAATGATTCCAGGACCTTCTGGAAAATGGTTACTGGAGGCTCTAAGGATAGAGGTCTCCCTTCTGATGCCTACATTGATGCAGACTGCTGGGTGTCCTATTACTTCAATAAGTTTGCAGAGGAGGTAGATAAGGAGATGGATATCATACCCTTAAGTTTTTGTGCTCGAGAGGGAAGGGGAGTCTCCCGGGAAGCATTTTTGATAACTTAAGGGCAACTGGTTAACATCATAACTGGCATTAAAGCAAGAAAGGCGGCAGGACCCGATATGATCCCCCTGATGCAATTAAAGAACTTCAAGGATGTTAGGTTCCGATTCTCGAGGGTGTGATTAATGACATTAATATATATATAACATATTCCCAGAGGACTGGAAACAAACCATTATCATTCCTATATTTAAAAAAGGAGACAGGGCCAATCCTGACTGCTACAGGCCTATCAGCCTGATCAGCATACCTGCAAAAATATATGGTCGACACCACTTGAACTATGTGAGGAACTGAATGGACGAAAACAATATTCTGGGCAAGAAGCAGGCAGGCTTTTGCCCAGGATATTTGTGTGTTGACCAGTGTTTCACTTTATACTATATTGTATCCAAGTATTTGAATAAGAAACTGAAAATCTACACAGCCTTTATCGATCTCAAGGCTGCTTTCAATACAGTACATAGACAGAAATTATGGGGGAAACTGAGAACCATGGGCATGAATCCAACATTAAGCAGCCTAATTGTGGAGTACTATAAAAATACCACTGCCTGTGTGAGGTATGGAGCCTCGGGAGAACTTTCCCCTCAATTTGTTCCTCTTAAAGGGGTTAAACAAGGCTGTGTCTTAGCCCAGTTACTGTTCAACCTACTTTTGAATTATCTGCAACTTTATCTTGAGAGAAGAGATTGCCATCTGTGGCATAACGGAGCCCACTGGGGTTTCCACTCTTGAACCCCAGCCTCCCGGCACCCCGTTACCCACCTATTATCTGGTACTTTTCCACTGCCACCACCCAGAGATTACTTAGACCGTGAATCTCACCCCTCTGGGAGAATGAGTCCTCTACCTTATACTTAGTTGGACAGGCCCTTAAGCCAGGATAAAAGAGTTCCCAATTACTGCCGCAGGAGCGTACAGAGGCGCTTACGCTAACACACACACACAGATCTTTTAGATCAGAAAAAGGAATATTACATTAATGGTATTTTAAACCAAGAATCACAGGTTACAAACATGTGAGGTACTTTGAATCCTTGAGCAAAAGCAACTGATCAGAACACAGTTAGGCTCGAGGGCCCTTTTTGTAGTATCTAGCCTAAACTGGTCCCTCAGATGTAACATTCAATTACTCACAGCTTTAGGTGCACCTTTGCCTTGCAGCAAAGGGGTTCAGTCCTTAGGTTCAGTATAGTCCAAACAGGTCAGGAGCCATTCCTTCAGCTCCATAGAGTTCCAATCAAGTCCATAGCAAAGTGTAAGTATAGGAGAGCAAACAGAAGTACAGTGGAAGACTGCCCCCCAGAGGCTTGCCTCCGCTCGCCCCCCCCTTCAGCACGGGTGGTGGTGGCAGGTGAGAGGCCCTTTGCTGCGCCCGCTTAGCAAGGGAGCCGGACGGCTGGGGAAGATTTCCCGCTGCTGGACTGTGTTGGCCCAAAGGCGGGAAACACCGCTGCTGCAACGAGTCCGGCCATGGTTACTAGGCGACCCTGGTCATTAATGATAGGTTAACACTGGTCACATGGGCCCCGCTCGAAGGGCAGGGCTCATGAGCCGGTGTTTCAGCTCCAACCCCACTTGCGGCTGGCGCTCCAACAGGCAGGCACCCACCCAACCCTCCCCCTGCACTGCGGGTCTTGACCGGTCGCCATTTGGGACCAGGAAGGAATTTTTGTGTGTACCCGAATCTGGCCTGAACGTGGGTCTCGTTTTTCGCCTTCCTCGCAGTGAGGATATTTGGCTAATCATTCATCCCCTAGAGAAGGGTGTTGTTGTGCCTGTTCATTCGTTGTCGCACTCTGCAGGGGTCCAGTACAGAAGTTAGTAGTAGGTTAGATTTACATAAGTAAGAGTCATCTCCTTAAGAGATGGGGAGGCCCACCCATTGGAAAGCAGGGTATGGCAAGCGGCGGGGCAGCCTCCGTGGGAGGGGTGTCGAGTGAGGATGGTAGGGACAAGTATGGTCCCCCGTCTGTAGGCACCTTTATCCTTACTCGCATTATAAGGATTGGGGCCCTCTTGCCTGTGGCTTGGACCACTGAGAGGGGGAAACGTGATGTTCATGGTTGGGGTGGTAATCGAGAGTACATCGAAACCACCCCTGATTTTGTTGGGTTACTGTTACATACGTTATTGTTCGAGTACTGGACCCGCATCGCATTAGGCAATTTGCCCCCACCCATTTGGTTGATTGTAATCTGATCTGAATAAAGAGTGCGGCCGTTAAAACCCAGCTATTGAGTCCTGTCTCCTTCGGTGCGTCGGCAAGTGGCTTTGGTCTTTTTAAAAAGCCCCCTACCCCTCTTTTGTGATTGGTCCTTGGGAGGTTACCTGGCTGTACCTACTCCAATCAGAGAAAGATCCTCCCAGCCATGCTGACTGTATTGCAAAATCCTGCCATGCGGCCAGTTGCGAAACCAGGCCTAGTCAACCTGGAAACCAGAGTGTCAGGTCACATGGAAAGGCAGGGCTGCTCCTAGCAGCTTCTGCCACACCATCAACCAAAGTTATTAGACAATGGAATCTCATGTCTCCTTTTTGCAGACGATGCAGTTCTCCTTTCATATACCAAAATAGGGCTACAACTGTTATTAGATAGTTTGGGCTCTTATTGCCAGTAGCCTGAAATTTAATATTGACAAATCGAAGATCATGATATTTGGGACGAGGAAACAGGATGGAGTGAAAACTTATTTATGTTGGTGCATTACCCATTACCAGAAAAGAATGGCTTCACCTTCACTGGTCTGCATAGCTTTCTGGGCACAATTCAAGGTGCTGGTTTTCACCTCTAAAGTCATAAACAGCCCAAGCCTCAAATATCTATAATATTGGTTTATAGATCAGTGCCTTATAGAGGTAGTGAACAGCTTTTGCTATCTAGGCCTGACTTTCGCCACCACTTTAACCTGGTTGACTCATGTTCAAAAATAAGGCAAACCAGGTGGCTGGAGGGATATTAGCCTTCTCTAACAGGTTTCAGAGGAAACTATGAACTGAAGCTCTTGAAGCTGGGAAATTTAAACTAACGGCAACTCTCCTTTATTTATTTATTTATTTATTTAATTTATTTTATTTATACAAACACTTATATCCCACACCCTCCTGCACACTGGCAGCTTGGGGAGGTGCACAACATAACAATAAACAATAAAACCATTTAAAATTGGGGCGGAGATTTGGGGAGCAGACCCTAGGACAGCCGTTATTGCTGAGTCAGCACAAAATACTTTCCCTAAAAGACTCCTTTCGGTTCAGCAAGGAACTCCAGCCTCTAGGATTAAGTTGAAATCTGGCTCAGCTAACATCCAAATAACAGCTAGGATACGATCCCTTCATTACTGGTTAAAGATCAGAGGATAGTCACCAAAAAGATTCCCCAAACAAGTACTACTTGATGCAGTAGATAGATCAAGGTCTTCCTTTCCCTGGCTAGTGAGCATAAAGGAGGGACTTATTCACTAAGGATTAGGGCACTGATGGTTTGGTGGTGACTTCTTACGTTTACCTAATGACAGGTGAGTTATATCTCAAAGACTCTGACATTTCAAGACAACAGGATGTGACAGCAGTGGGGGTGCTAAAATGCTCCCTGCTTTATAAATATATTAAGACTGATGGTGAACAAACTTCTTATTTAGTATCAGTAAGCTTCCCACGACATAGGGAGATCCTTACAAGGCTTGGCTTTGAGCAACTGAGAATGGCAGTACAAGAAGGTCGCTGGGTACAGACCCCATATGACCAGAGATTATGTACATGCCCCCTAAACGAGGAGGAAGATACTGTGCACTTTCTCTGGAATTGCCCCCTGTATAAAGAACAGAGGAGGAGGTACTTAGGTCCTATAACAGATTTGTCTGAGATTAGAGACAATTCCCAGAGGGCCATTTGGATTTTGCGGAGCAGGTCCCTTGTGTTGAATACTCTTGCATCCTATGCCTACACTGCTCCAAAACTTAGAGAAGCCGGGGTTAAGTGAGGATTAATAAGTGTGGTACATACTTTAACTTGGAATCTCTGTTAAGGAGATATACTGCTGGTTGACTGATCCTTTTTTATTCTGTACACTTATCATTGCGTAGATTGCTATGTGAGTAGCTAAACAATTTGATATATTGTACTTAATGACTATTGACATTTGTTTTTATATAGTTGTTTTGGTTTGGGTAGATGCCATAAATAAAATTTATTTACTGCATTTTATTGATATTAATTATTATTATTAAGTAGTTATATAGCGCAGCAATGTACCTGGTGCTTTACAACCATTGAAAATAGACATGGTTCCTGCCCCGGGGGGCTTACAATCTAAGAAAGAGATTGCCCTGATGCACTCAGTCTATGCACAGTATATCCAGTTCACATATACAAATTACATAAAAACACAAATCATTTTGAAAATCTAAGAGAAAATAAAAAAATAGTCAGTGCACAAACTAAAAATTAAAAAACTAAATATATTTAAAATACCAAGACAACCATACTTACCCCAAACACTAAAAAATAAATGTAAAAAAATCCAAATATACATTTAAAATATACAAAAACAACCAAAATTACCCCAAACCTTATAAATAAATCCAGACTAAAATAAAAAAGCACATTGAAAAAATACAAATAAATAAATAAATTAACCCCACCCCCATAAAAATAATAAAAAATAGAAAAGTTAAAAATATATTACTCACCCAAAGGCAGGATCCAGTTTTGCTCTGCAGCAAGCCTGCGAACTCGGCCAAATCTCCTTCTCTTTCCCCTTTGGTAAAGAGGGGAGAGGGGGGGAAGAGCTTCTGGGGTGGGGTGGGGGTTGAAGGACATCAGAGTGGCAAGGGCAACTGGAAAAG
Source organism: Sphenodon punctatus (assembly GCA_003113815.1). Taxonomy (NCBI): domain Eukaryota; kingdom Metazoa; phylum Chordata; class Lepidosauria; order Sphenodontia; family Sphenodontidae; genus Sphenodon; species Sphenodon punctatus. The sequence goes on from QEPC01010260.1 coordinate 2,112,253, forward strand.
ACGCCCTAAACCACCCTAAAGGCCATTCTGATTGGCTGGGTTCCTCCATAGGAACCTGGTTTGGGAGTCTCTGGCAACTCCCCCAGCCCCTAGAAAGCACTGCTTCCCAGCAACAGCATCCACATGTTCACTGGTGGTTGGGAGGGTAACTCCTCTTAGGGCGCTTTCCCACAATGCTTTCCATGCACCATTTCCCTCTGGGAAAGAATCCAGACAAAGCATGCACAGAGTTTGTAACATAGAAGTGCCCCCACCCCCCTGCACATTTTTTCCGGCGATCCCGTGGAGGATTGCACAGTAGGGAAATCCAGCTCTGCAATCCTCCATGAGATTGCAAGCAAAAATGTGCAGGGGGGCACTCCCAAGTTACAAAGCCTGTACATGCTTTGCCTTCCGGATTCTTTCCCGGAGGTAAATCATGCATAGAAAGTATTGTGGGAAAGTGCCCCACCACTCCCCCCTCATTCCTGCCCCTCGCATGGGGAGCAGGAGGGAGGGGTGGAGGAGGTGTCCCCATGCAGGTCTGTAGCCATGCGGGGAGGCTCTAGCCAGCGAACTCAGCCCCACCCCCAGGAGAGAGGGAAGAGCTGGAGCTGGAGGAGACATCCCCCCCCCCCGTGCAAGTCGACTTTTCTAACCAGCCCTTCTCTTGTCGGCTTCTGGCCGCACGCACGCAGCCAGCAGACAACTGGACAGGGCTGGCTAGAAGAGCTTCCTCACTGTGCAGCGCACACAGGATCTACGTGAGGGCTCGGGAGGTTGGGGGTGAGAGCAGCAGCAGGCCTGGGGGCAATGGAGCAACCTGAGGGGCGTCAAGGGGCAACTGTCCCAAGGCCTCAAAGGCAGATCCGCCCGTGTCTCCCTCTCTGGGTGTTTTTAGACAAGCGCCTCTCCACCCATCATGCATGTTGCAGGGCCTCATTGGTGCCCTATGCAGCCCTGAAACATGCATGGCCCTTTCCACACAGACACCCTAGCACTGATAAAATGGGTGTTACATTTTTATTATACATGTTGCAGGGCTGCAGGTGTGCTCTATGGGTGCCCTGCAGCATGTATAATAAAAATGTAACACCCATTTAATCAGTGTTAGATATGTCTGTGTGAAAAGGGTCCATGATGGGTAATGGGTGGAGAGGAGCTTGTCTAAAAACAACCTCTATGACTGCGACAGATGTAGATTCTGCCTCGTTACTGCTCTTTGTGAAGCCAGTTCCTTTCATATAAAATAAATAAATAAATAAATGTGCAAATTAACTTCACCTGACAAGCTGTTTCCTACCTTTCAAGTTCCAATCCTTATGTTTGCTTCAGGCTTGTCCTTTTTACCGCTTTTCTTCCACACCAATATACATCCTTTATAGGTCTGTTTTTAAATGTCTAACATCTCTCCTTCCAAAACCCACCCACTAGCTAACGTGTCTTATCCACTCCCGCCCATTCCTGCCTCCTTATATACCTGTGCCAAATTTGCTTAATTTATATATTTCTAACTGGCTATGCTACCTGCCCAAGGAAGGGTGATTGTGTGGCCCAATAGCTTACTCATTTTCACCAACAACAGTTGGTCAAACAAAAGTTATAATTCATTTTATTTTATTTACGGCATTAGCTTTCGCCATAGTCAAATAGATTACACAGGGTGAAAACAGACATGACGCTAACCACCCTTTGGTGGTCATTTATGTATGTTTCAGGGCTGCATAGGGCACCAATACAGCCCTGCAACATGCATAAATAACCACTAAGGGTGGTTAAAGGGTGGTTAGCATCATGTCTGTTTTCACCCGTAAGTAAAAATAGATATATACATAAACATATTCATAAGATAAGTTCAATCACCAAATATATTAAATTAACCATAAAATACTCCAAACATATTAAATCATCAAATTCGGCCCCAAGTACATCCAGTAGGAAAGGACCAAAAGATAATAAATTATAATTAAAACACATTTAATAAAACCCAGACGTTACATATTACCTCCTCAATTTCCATATTGACAATGATAGACTATTTAACCAAGTATAAGCTAAAAACGAAAACCAGCATCAGTTGTTGATTTGTTAGTTACAGAAGTCAGAATTAGATCTTTCCTCATTCATTAACCATCACCTTGCCTCAGATCGGCCAGTCTTGCATGAACCAAATCCCTTTTCTTAGTAGCCAGCCAGACAAAAGTAGCAATAGCAATCATGGCTTCTACATCATTCAGTGCCATCAAGTACTGGAAACAACGTCGTCCAGGCTGCACAAGCAGCGTCGCAGATCAAAGGGTATGCGGGCCTGTCTCCCCTCCATTACTGCTGTCTGGACATTGACAATATGAAAACGTACCAGTATATAGCATCGCCTAAGCCTAGGGTCCCTGATCTTATCCAAATATGTTTCGAACAAGCTAGTATGCTTAATCTGAGCCAGTATAGGGGCAACTTTCCAGGTTCCCAATACATCCAAATCTCCTTGTTGGGCAATATCCCTAGCTCTAAGGTGGATCTCCTGTCGAACCTGAACCAAGGGCTTTCCAAAAGAAAACCCAAGGTTCTTGAGTAGCCCCCAAGATATAATAGCCAGGGATATGCTCGTGATCCTGAATGCAAAAGTTCTTCCCTGAAACAAAGAAAAGGAAGGTCGGATTCTTGACAGGCTAATAACCTCAACCAATAACGAATAAAAGATAGCTTTGCCAACACGTCCAATGAGGGCATACCTGTCTCCAATCTAAGAATAGCACCTGGGATATCGCTACCAACTCTAAGAAGTCTACGCAGGAAAGCATTCTGGATCTTTTCCAACACTCCAATATTAGGAAAGGGAATAAGTTTAAGCCCAAACAGAGCCATTGCTGGAACCTTAAAGCATATACCCGCAAAAAAGCAGATATAGTGACTCCCCGTGAAATATTAATTGCTCTGTTAAGGGCCTGGGCAGCTTGCTGTGCTTTAAGTGCTCTACTGGCAAGATGGATGTTCCAGGAGCACCTGCTAAAAAATATGATCCCTAAGTAATTGAAAGAGGGTGTTATCCCAAGATCCCCTGCCGCCGTCTTCCATTTAGTGGGGAGCTTCCTTTTACCCACAACCAATACTTTAGATTTACCTGGATTAAGCTCTAAACCATTAATCATAAGTATGAGTGGAATTTATCAATGGCCCTTCTAAGGCCCACTTCAGACTGTGATATAAGCACCACATCATCTGCAAACTGCAGCAGACAGATCTGGACCTTTCCTACTCTAGGTGCATGAACTTCAGCTGTTTTAATACAAGGGACCATATCAACCATGCACAAACTAAACAACAACGGGACCAGGACACAGCCCTGGCGAACCCCCCGTTTGATACAAATTGGGTTGGTCTGCCCCCTGGCCTCGTTGTTCGCATATAGCTGCATGATAGGACCCAAAAGCCTATCGTCGATGCCCAGCTGATAATTCAAACCACTTTGTTTCTATCGCTAAAGAAAAAGCAGATAAATTTTAAATGATGAAAGGAATATAGCTCTACAAGACATGTGGTCGGCCTGCTGAATTCACTGCTGAAAAGTGAGTCAGCAAAGGAAACTGGATTTTAAAAGGGGCGGGTCAATTTTGTGACCAATGATAGAAAATAGCCAAACAGATACACTCGCTCTGTAATTGGGATGGAACTTTCTGTTACACCCATGAGTTGGCATACACACTTATTCCTTAGAAACCTAGCAATGGCCACACCATAGCAGAGTAATGGCCATTCAGTCTAGTTTAATGTCTCCAAGAGTGGACAGCCCATGATGCTTCAAGGGAAGGTACAAAAACCATTGAAGGTGGCAGTTAAAGAATAACCTGTTCAGAGAGAGTTAGGGCGAAAGCATAAGTGATTCCGCCATCACAAACCGCTCCAGACTGGGAAGCTATTGCCAACCTGGTCAGGATTAGGTCAGGCTGCAGAACAAATGTTCATGCGGGCAGGGGGAGAGCAACCTGCACTCACAAACCTGCCCTCCCCGCATGATGGGCAGCCATCATGGCTGCCACGACAGCTGGTCATGGTGGCCACTCTGGACCAATCCAGGAACTGTGGGCTACCACATGTGATAGCCTGCTTCAGCCCAGTTGGGCAGGCCGTTTCCTGGGCACGTTGGTGGCTTGTCCAGGCTGTGATCCTGGAGACCTCAGAGGAACACATGCCCAGGAGAACTTCGGGGCAGACACGTGGATTGCCCCCAACAATCATGACGGTGGCCCATCAGCCAAAGCGAGTCCAAGCAGGTCTAAACAGTACATCATAATGTTTGTTAATTCCCTGTTAGTAGCTTCTACAGCTGAAACAAATACTAGAATTTTTTTAATTTGTGGATGATATTAGAAATTTTTGATACCCTTCCCCCCAATATCCAACTAATATCTGCATATGAAATGGTTATTCACATATCTGCTTATTTGGATACTCTGGGTTGGTTACTTTTTTATTTTACTATTTTGATTATTTCATTATTCCACTTACTTTATATTGGCAGTGTGAAGAATGTAACGTTTGTACCTGCGACGTTACTAGAGCAACTTATAAAGTATTCCATTTGTAAGCATCTGGAAGACAATTGCTAGTAGCATGTGTTTATCAAGAACAGATCATGCCAAACCAACTTACTCTCTTTCTTTGACAGGATAAACAGTTTGGTGGATAAAGGGAATGGAGTAGATTTAATTTACTGGATTTCAGTAAGGCTTTGATATCGTTCTACATGTTATCTTCATAAGGAAGTGGGAAAATGTGGCCTACTTGGAACAACCATAAAGGTAAGGAACTGGTTGAATGATCACAAGCAAAGTTCGAATCTCACCCCAGCCAGTGAACACACTGAGTGGCCTTGGGCAACTCACAACCTCTCTCAACCTCAGTTCCCCATCTGTAAATGGCTCTGGGACATTGAACGCTGTTCAATATTTTTATTACCTAGACAAAAAAATACAGTTTAAGAAACTGGTTAAGGCAGCATTCCAAATTATAAGCAAACTCTAACATGACAGTAAATTGTCAAGTTAAGGCAAAAAAAATATTAAAAATTACAACTTAACAGAAATTAAACTACATACATTCAGGGGCGGATTGGGAAATCAAAGTGGCCCGGGAAAATATAGTGTTAGTGGCCCTGTGCCGGCGGCAAAGCCGGCGGCGCGCCGGAAATGGGCCAAGGGGGCGTGGCTTGGGGGCGTGGCTTGGGGCAGGCAGAGTGCACCAGATTTGGGGCCTATCGGAGCTGAGTCCCCAGACTCAGATCCTCAGCAGCCTGGCAGGG
>QEPC01010260.1:2123295-2141782 GCA_003113815.1 Sphenodon punctatus
CCCTACAGAGCCACGCTGGGCACAGGTGGGCCACGGCTGGGGGCCGCCAGTACCGCCGGCCCAGAGGATGCGGGAGCACCGAGCACAGGCGCTAAGGTGCCGGGAGGACCTAGCGCAGGAATTGGTCACCACCAGCATGCAGCAGACAGAGGAGATGCTGGAAGCAGTCAACCGGCTGGAGGAGGGGACCATGAGGGCCCTCCAACAGGTGGAGGGGAAGGACCGGGCGCTGTTGGCGGAGATGCGGAAGGACTGGCAGCTGATGAAGCAGGACATTGACTGCCAATTGGAGGCACTCCAGGCCCACTCGGACTAGCAGGACCGCCGGTCTGAGGAGCTCGGCCGGAAACTGGACCACTCACTGGAACAGGGCATGTCCCTCCTCCTGCAGTCCAGGGCCTTGAGTGCCTTAATACTGGCAGCAGCCCCGCCGGGTGCCGTGCCAGCACCTGGACCCATGCCCCCTCCACCCCCCCGGTCGTACCACAGGCCCTGCCGGTGCCGCAACCCCCGCCGCCCCAACAGCACCTGGGACCGTGGATCTGGGGACCCAGGTCCCCCACAGCTCGGATGCCAGCAGCCAGTCCGCCGGGCCCCGATATGGCCACAGGTGGCACGAGGGGGTGGACAGGGGCCCCCTGGGGTGGCGGTCAGGGGGCAGGGTCCCCAGTCCTTCCGGCTGACAGCACCTCCTCCTCCACCTCTGACTTGTCGGTAGGGGACGGGGACGGCATAGGGGAAGCAGGGGATGGGGAGGGGCAGGGCAGCATAGGGGATGGGGTGGGGAGGGGGCATCCAGGACCACTGAGGATGGTGGGAGGGGGGAAGGGCACGGGGGCACACGGGTGTACCGGGGTCTGGGGCGGGGATGGGGGAGCACAATAAATGGTATTAGCACACCTAACTGTGCCTGAGTGCTTTCTTTCCTACAGGTGCATACCCCCACCCCGGCCTCACGGACATCTCGCAGCAGGCACAACTCATTTGTGTGCCCCACCCCAAGGTACCGGCTATGGTCCAACACCGGGGCGTACCCTGAGCTGGGCCCCGGGGCTCGGGCCGCTGCCCCTCCATGTGCGTGCACATGCCGTTGTTGCTATCTCCACAGGCAGGTGTGTATGCATGGGGCTGTCTGGCCTTGCATGCCGGCAGCTGTGTACTGCCCACTCCCTTCGCATCCCTCCACAGCGGCCCCATTGTTCCCATCCAGCCATTATCTGTCAGCCTTGGCAGCCCCTGTCTGCCTGTCCAGTCCCCCGGCCCCGCATCCCATGCTGCCCCCACGGCTGCTGTGGCTCAGACCCTCCAGGAGCTGTACCATGGCAGCTGCAGCCCAGCCCGAGGTCCCACTTGGAGGCTCCGTTGGCTCTGTCCATGCCTGGACCGCCCGCGAGAGCATGACCCTGTGCGACCTGTGGCATTCGTCCATCGTTCAGCGAAGCCTGCACTCCCTGCCCACCCGACCAGATGCCTATTGGTGCCTGAGCTTTGGTATTCTGCGCTTCGGCTATGTCGTGACCGCTGGCGACTGCTGCGTACACTGTGAGGAGCTGAGGCTCGCCCCCTTCCTTGAGGGATGCTTACCGGACACGCTGGGGGGCCTAGCGGTGTGGAGCCCTGCCGAGACGGCCTCTGCTCAGTGTGTGTGCGCCTTCCTGGGATATGTGACCTGCCTGTGTGAGGGTGGCCCTGCCGTGTCCGACTTCATCAGTGTGCAGGGCGCCCGTTGGTATCTGCACTCCTGCCTACTACCATCTGCTGGAGCTGTCCCACCTGCCCTGGCCCCCTGCGGCTGATTATGGCTTGCCCCCCCCAGGGCCGGAGCTGGCGGCCCTGTCAGAGGTGTGCAGCTGCTCTGATGTGCAACTTGGGATGAGCTGTGTGGATCCCTTCGAGGCCTTCTACCTGATCTCCTTCCACATGGCCAGGTGCGGCTTCTGCCGGGGACCTTAGCAGTGGCCCCGCTATGTGCACCTGCTGTCGGTACCGCCCCCTCCACCCGATTGGAGCCCCTTCAGCTGGGTGTAGGGCGGTCCGGCCCCATCTGTCATCTGGCTGCCTCCTCAGCGCTGCTGTTCCATCAGTGGCCTGGGTGCTCACGCTACTGCCTGCTGCCTCTTTGGGATGGCTGGACCACCGGGGACCCACTGCCAGCCGCCTGCCTGTCGCCCCCTCGCCTGGGACCCGCTGCCGCTGCCCCGGACCCCTCCATGTGGCCTCCGTGGTGGGCCGTTGTGGTGGTTCCCTCCCTCCCGGACTGGGCCCCGTGCCCTCCTTGCTGCTGCCCCTTCTCCCGTGGCCTGGCCTAGCGCGCTCCTGATCTGTATGGCTCTGTGCCAGGCTGGTGCCGTGTGTGTCCTCAATAAACACCTGTTGCGCTTCACTGTGCCTTGTGTTGCCTCCTGTCTCCTTGGGCTGCTGGGTCCCCCTTCCCCTTGGCCGCTGGGGTCCTGCCCCCTCCCCCTCCTGGTGGGCTGGCCGTGCTGGCCCCTCGCCCCCCCCACCTCCCATGCATCCGACTGGCCGTGGGGTTCCCTGTCCCCCCCTGGTGTGTGCCTTCCTCTGCCCCCCTGCTCGGCTCCCCTTTGTTGTGTGGGTGTGCTGCTTCGTGTGTGTGTGTGTGTGCGCTTCTCGTTTTTAAGTGCGCGCGCCTTCCGTGCAGCTGCTGTTTGTGAGCGCTGCTCGTACTGCAGCTCCCTCCACCCCCTCCCTTCATGTTTCCCTTCCCTGTGCGGGGCCCTCTGCTGCCTTTGGCTTCATTTGCCCTCAGGCAGCCATGTTTGCGTCCATGTTGTGCCGCTCCCACTGCGGTTATCACCACCACGTCATGTCTGGTGGGCTCCCCCGGGCCGGGTTCACTCCGGTTGGCCCCAGGCAGTGGTGCCACCCCTGTCACGTCTGTTGGGGCCGCGCAGCTCACCACGGCCCGCGGTGAAGCTATTGACACCGGCGTGGGATTCAGTGTGGTGAATCTCACTGCATCACATCTGAAACCACCCAAGTTCTCCTCTCTCACCCCTCACACACTCATTCAGGTTGATCAATCCTACACACTTGCTTTCACCCTTACACGCATTCAAATTATCACAAACATTACACACCTGCTCTCACCTCTCACACATACTCATCCACACACACCTGCTCTCACCTCTCTCACATACTCATTCACACACGCTCTCACCTCACACACACACGTTATACAAATTGATTAATCATACACACTCATTCACACACATGCTCTCATCCCTCACCCACTCATTCAAATTGATGATCACACAGACTCATTCACACACATGCTCTCTCTCTCTCTCTCTCTCGCTCACACACACACACACACACACACAAGTTTTTGAAATTATTGAACACCACAATTCCAAAGTTTGTTGGGCAAAATTCAAGTTGGGAACAAAACAGAAACATTATGGTCAAGTTAAAAATCAGATCAGCTACCTGTAGTACACAACCACAAACTGCCAGCGAGTTGTAAAAAAATGCGAGGTACATTTTTCATTAACATTAATTCTTTTTCTACAACATAAAAAGCAGGGATTATCTTCTTTAAAAAAAAAAAAAAAAGTAAAAAGGACGACAGGTTGCGTTACTAAAAACAGGTCAAGCTCATTGCAGAGTAGCCTACGTCAAGGACTAACTTTCTATCAATCTCAGAGAGTGAGTGGATCTGCTATGTTCACTGACCTTAAAATTGGGCTGTCTACAAATGATCTGTTTGTAGTTGCACAATAAAGTAGCAGAGTAGCCACAATTAGAGCAGGATGCTCCCACTACTGAGTTTAGCCACCATTACAACGGTAAAATAGCACATGGTAGACAGCACCTACAGTCTCTGAACTGTTTGCAGAAAATGCTGATGCTGTAAGTTTCCCCAACACTGCTATTGTTCCTTTTGGAAAGCTTCATTGCAATTTTTTATGCCAAGGACTCAGCTTGAGAATACTGATCTGGACCAGATACCAAGCCAAGTGGGCAGCCAGAAGAGGGAGGGACAGGTAATCTCAGGAACAAGAGTTCCTCCAGTAGTTATACACAAACCCACTGCAGGACTAGTTTTACTTAAAGGTGATTTCACCCACAACTGTTCTGAAGAGCACTTGTCTTCCAACCACACTCCTAACTTCCCATAGTTAGTTTAGGTGTCTGCCGAGAGCTTTGGGTGCTGATCCCATTAAACTGGATTACCCCATCCCCCCACCATCACCCAATCCCACAGCACCTAGGAACGCAGCATGGGGGGAGAGTAGGAGGGGGAGACAGAAAAAACAGCCCAGACTGAGCCCCACGGCTCTGAATGGGAGATTGGACGAGACCCGGGAGAAGAGAGTCAAGGTCGAGGCCTGGTCCTTGGGTCATAGGAAAGGAGACCAACTCCCAAAGGGGTGTGGGGGAGGCTTGGTACCAGGGAGGCACTGGTGGGGAAGGGCCTTGGCCAGGTTAATGAGGAGGATGAAGAGAAGGCAACCTTCCCTGCCCAGGCGCAGGGGGTAGGTAGATTCACTTGTCCAGGCTCCCAGCTCCAGCCCCACGCAAATGGCGCTCCCCATCATCCAAACACAGGGCTCATCCAGCAGCACAGGGCAAAGTAGGCAGCTGCTTAACACCCCCACCCAGGGTCTCCATGCTGAGGAGGCGACTGCTCTCAGCAGCATTGGGCTGGGAGGGGAGCAACAGCCTCAGGTGGCTGGGTGAGCAGGCCAGTGAGGTAACAGCCCCTGATGCTTTTGCAGGGGGTGAGGAAATCAGCTCCTGGCAAGAGAGGTGACAGGCAAGCAGTCAGCGGGGGTATGCCCCCCCCCACGCCCAAAGCTGTTGCCAAGGGGGCGGAATCTGGCGGTGCAGCTGCTGGTGGGAGAGGCAAGCAGGAGAGGCAGGCGCATGCTGTATTTCCTCTCCCCCCACCCAAGCCGTTGCCACAGGAAGAATCAGCCACAGAGACGGCCGCCGGAGGAGCAAACTCTTGATGATGAGAAGTGGCCAGCAATGGGCAGATGGGGGTGGGTGGGGTAATAGGTCATCCCCCCTCCTCCCAAGCTGTTGCCAAGGGGGCCCTGAGGCAGGCAGCCAGTGTGTGTGGGTAAGGAAGCTGTGTGCAGAACCCCTACTCACTACTTCAGGGTCTCCTAGCTCATCCTGGGTCACCACAGCTGTTCCAGTGCATTTTAAATAAACTCATGTGCCGTGTTGTTGCAATCTCAAAACTTTTGGTCGCCAACCGGAAGTGTTTGCTCCACAAACTCCATTGAACAGCATAGACCTTGTTCATTGAAAATTTGCAACTGCCTTAACTATAGAGCCATGACCGTGGCTGTGTAATGAATAACTTGAATGAAGCAATTGAGGGTATACTCATGACACAAAATTGGAAGGGATTGCAAACACTCTAGAGGATAGGATAAAAATTCAAAATGAATGTACCAAGTTGGAGAACTGCTGTAAGCAATAAAATAAAATTCAATAAGGACAAACATATGGTTATACATAGGGCAAAATAAGCCAAAAACAGGAATATAAAATGGGGGATAATTTGATCGGTAGTAACATGGCAGAGAAAGATCTAGAAGTAGTTGTGGATCACCATCTGAACATGAGTCAGAAGCGTGATGCTGTTGCGAAGAAGGCTGTCATCTTACGTTGCATCAACAAAGGGTGTTTTCAAACAAGCGTCTCCCCACCCAGTACTCACCGTGGTCTTTTTTAGATGAGACGGATACATGCATGCACATGCAGATCTGCTGCATGTGCATTCATGGGTGCGGCCCATGTAAACACTGTGGCAGGTGTGTGTGTGCTCCCGTGGCCCACCCATCTCCACCATGCACGGAGCAACCAGCAAAATGGCAGGCTGCTCCATGCGTATAGATGAGTGGAGGTGGGTGGAGCTCACCCCTGCAGCAGCACTGCACCTGGCGCACAGCAGCCCAGACTGTTCCCCACCCCCTGCCCATTTAAAAAGAGCCTGTGCTTGTGTGAAAACCCAACTGGTAACCAATGGTTAACCAATTACTACTGAGTGGGTCCTGCACTTGTCTGAAAACACGTGAAAACATTGAACGCAGGACAGAAGAAGTTATTAGGCCACTCTACTCAGCTCTGGTTAGGCCCCAGCTGGTGTACTACATTCTTCCACATCCGAAGTTGGAAAGGTTGCACAGGAGATCAACAAAGGGTGCTTTCAGACAAGCACCTCCCCACCCAGTAGCCATCGTGCTTGTGTGAAAACACCACTGGTAACCAATCGTTAACCAGTGAACCAATGGCAACCAATGGCAACCAATGGCTAACCATGCGCTTGTCTGAAAAGAAATGCAAAGATGAGAAAGGGTTTAAACCACAAATCATATGTTTTTAGACAAGCGCCTCCCCACCCATTACCCACCCATCCTGCATGTTGCAGAGCTGCATAGGTGTCAATGTGGGCATGATGGGTGGGGAGGCGCTTCTCTAAAAACACCAGAGGAAAGGTTGAAGGATTTGGATATATTCAGCTTGGAGAAAAGAATACTAATGTGGTGATATTATAATACTCTATAAATATGTGAAAGGCTGCCATAAAGAAGCTGGAGAACATAGAGGACAGGACAAGAGGAATCGATCCCTGCAGCAAGAAAGGCCATTTAAAATGAGCACAGCTGGGGGGCGGTGTCTGTGGCCGCTGAGTGGAACAGCCACAGAGCGCCCGGGGAGACAGTCTAATTGGCAGCTCCCTGGGCGGATACCTCGGCGGCCCCCACGCACTCCCCCTGTCACAGACCATGGGGGAGGCGGAAGTGGGCAGGGCTGGGCTTTGAAATAGACATGTCCTGGCTGAGCACTGGGAAACCTGGGCTCCCCAGCACTCCCAGCCAATTTCTGTGCCTTGCAAAGGCGGTTTCCCCACCCACAGTGCCTCGGAACGGCAGACCACTCAGCTGGCATGGCTGACTGCCGCCATTAATACGGGCTGGGGATGCGTCAGCGTCAGCTCCCACTCACGTTTGGTTGTCCCGTATGGCGTACTTCGTTCTTTTCACCAGTGTTCTGTGCGTGGCCAAGAGTAGAGGTGTGCACCAAGGACCTTCGTCGCTATTTGTTTTCATTTTTGTTATTTAAATCTTTTGTTTTTGTGTTAGCAAATATAGAATTTTCGTTTTTGTTTTTGATTTCATTTTTTATTTGCGTTGGTTTAAATGAAAAACACCTTTTTGGCTGTAACCTTTTTATTATTCATTATATTTGGATGAAATGTGGAGAGATTGTACCTCCAATGGAAGGCATTATCTGTACCAAACTTCAGAAGAATTGGATAAAGGACTCCAATTTTATAAGCAGTTGAATTATGTTATTTTGCAAAAATCTGCATATACATTCCTGTCTGTGGATGAAACTTGGCAAGTTTACACCCCTCCCAACATTTTCAATCTCTGCCAACATTCAGAAGGATTGGATAAAGGGTCCTGGTGGTATAGCAAGTCACTTATAAATGTATGTCTCACTGTAACAACTTTGTAGTCCAACCAGTGTACATGATATCTGGCAGGGCTGTATCTCACACCTTCAGGATCATCTCTGCCAAATATCAGAAAGATGTGATAAAGGGTCTCAATTTTATAAGCCTGAACACAGGAATTCTCTTTCGTTTCACTGTGATGCCAATTGGCCAGCAGATCTGTTTGTGATGCCAATTGGCTGGCAGAAATGTCAATCAAATATCCTCATTCTGTGCTGTGACCACCAAAAATTCTCTCCCCCACTTGTTACTGTGAAGTTGGAAGCATCATTTTAGGAAAGAGCCAACAGAGATTCTCTAATGTCCTCTGTCACAGTGCTGCAGGATGTGATTGTGATGACAACTGGCCAGCCTGGATGTGTGAACTAGGTTTCCTGATTGCTGGGATGCTATCCTCAAAAGTCCCAGTTATGTCTCTTCTATCTTGGTGAGGGACATTATCTTCCTAGGTTTCATGCAAATTGAATGGAAAATAAAGAAGGTGTAGCCAGGAATGTGAACACAGCTTTTCTTTAAAATCGCAACATTCAATTGCTTATAAAATCGGTTCCCTTTCCGATATCACAAAGATCCAATCCCACACAATCCAATCCCATCCAATCCAATATCACAAAAATCCAATCTTTGTGGCTAGACTTGATCCTTGTAGTCCCTTTCCGCTCTATAATTCTGTGATTTTAATAGTGTTAAATTGCCAAAATGACAAAACTGAAAGACCAAATAACTGAATAACCTAATTGAAAGAAATGAAATGACCAAATAACCAAATGGGCATGTGGCAAAACAGAAATGAATAGCTGTTATCTGTTCAGTTAATTCAGCATCCTTTTACGAATAGCAGTTATCTGTTCAGTTCAGACAGCATCTTTTTGCGAATAGCAGTGATCTGTTCAGTTTAGACAGCGTAATTTTCAGTTTGGATAGTGTGAATTTGAAGCTGCCAGAAACACACAGAACAATAAACTTAATAGACCACAGTCCGATGTGCTAGAGAAAAATAGATTTCCATCTATGGGTGAGCATTGGTAAAAGATAATGCTGGGTAGACCTGGGAAGACTATTTGTTAATTTCTGGTGCAGAATAAGGAGTCGAAAAGCTCACACAATTAATGCTTAGCTACTACTCAGATATTGCAGTTTGTCTCTTTTTAATTTTCCCAACAAACAATGGATTTATAACCAGGAGGTATTTGCTGGAGATATTAAAAGACGGCTGAATAAATTATAGTAATATTTTTTATTAAAGTTGGTCTATTTATACATCTTACCAGTTCCCTTTCAAACAGTATCCAAACACTTTTGAAAGTTAAAATACTTTTGATTTCAGAATACAACAGAAATTCGCTAATCCTCACTCCACTATTCTACACAATCAATGTCTACAAAATCCAACAGTACTTCTCAGCAAAGATACACTTGCACAGTTGTTGTGTTACTGATGACTTGATTCTGTTGCGACCTCCGCGCTCATGGGAAGCTCAGTTGACTCTGTTTATACATAGAGGCGTGCACAGATGGAGTGCACTGAAGAAGGATCAAAGTTTATCTTCTTTGAAAATCCACCATGGTTGCTATGAAGCACCTTCCTAATTCCAACCAACCCTTACTTCTCAGATCAAGCATAAAAATGCCGTTTGTGTTGCAATATCCTTGGGTTTTTTATCATCACATTGGTTCACTCTCTTTCCAATTCACATTCATCTGAAAAGAGTCTGCAACACTGCCAGTTGTTCCTAAGAATTAGTGAGGTTTTTACCGTACAGTAAAAATTAAAAACCAGTCTAGTAATAGCGTCTATATTATGAAACATCCTCCTTAATTAGGCAATAGGATATGAGAGGCTGTATATTTCTGAGTGATTATGGCACACCTCATGTTGTTTTATAAGGCATGAAATCTAATGCAGAGTGACCACCTGAGAATTCTAGTAATTGCCCTAAAAAAAACCTGCCTGGAGTGTCTGGTTCCTATTATGAAATGCAACTGAGACATAAAAATAAGAATAAGGACTAAACTTGTACATTAATAAGGACTCATAAAACATGGGTTACTGGTTTCACTGACAGCCTATCCAAAAATTTTGAAAGTCACCCCTTATGGAACAGCCCTACCAAGGTTTAATTAAAAGGTTAAAAACATTCTTCCTAGACAATAACTACATTTCTTTTTAGTTAGAATTTCATAGGCATCTCTCTCTCTTACTGTAGAGTTTTACAGAGCAGTTCAAATGACTCGTAGCAAGGGTCTCTTTAAATTCTAATTTCATGATCCACAAGGTCCTGTACTTTATGTTTCCACTATGGGAAACTTTTCCATAGTGGAAACAAAGTACAGGACCTTGTGGATCATGAAATTAGAAAGTGTTCCAATGTTCCATTTTCCAGTTAATCATATGCTTTCCTCTAAGCATGTACACCATTCCATTGACTTCAAAGGGAGTGCTCCCATACTTAATGTAAAGCATCTGTATTAGTACTTTGTATGACTGGAGCTCAGTTGTGCAGTTTATTATAGGATTAAGCCAAAGGTTCACAAACAGTGAGTTGGAACCCCATATGGGGGTCACACCATCTAGGAGTGGGGTCATGACCTAATTGCTACTGGTATGCTTTGCACTCTCTTTGCTGTTGCTTGGTGTTATGATATTATATATAAGTCTCAGAACTGGGTCATGCAGGCAAACAGGTTGGGAATTACTGGAATAAGCCCTACAGTTGTGTAGTATTTTAGTACTGAATCCTATTGTTTTCAGCCTTTTAGTCCCGTAGATCCTGCTTGAATAGCACTTTTCCATAAAGGTTCTTGTCATTTGGAAAACATTTACTTACATTTGCATTTATGATACAAGGTTAATTCAGTCTCTGTCGTGAATTGCAATGTAATACTTAAAACCAAAAGATGCTGACTACTACTATTTATAACAAAACATCTGATCTCATAAATCAGAATATTAATCTGAGCAGGTAAAATCCTAAAGACTAGGAAGGTTTATCAGATCATCAATGATATCACGTTGGCCCTTTTTCCATGGCTGGGCGGATGGGTGTTTGGTACGGTAGGTGGGTATCCCGCTACATGGACACCCACCCACCTCCACTCATCTCCACCCACAGGGCCTCCTCCAGTTTTTCGGAGGGCTCCGTCGGTGGAGGTGGGTGGAGGTGGGTGTTGCGCAGGAGCGTGCACACGCCCCCACCTATCCCGCTCGGTGTTCACACGGACGAACACTGAGCAGACACCCATTCCTCCACCCACTGCCACACCTGCCCAAACACTGAGCAGGGGGGAGGGGCTGTTGTCCATGGGAAAATGGCCCATATTCATCAGCGTATTCAATGAGTGTCATGTCCACTCCAGGATCTATGGAATCTTTTTGTGCTGACACAAGCTACCATAGTTCCAGGCTAAAATGATGAAGAATAAATGAGATGGGAGGCTTTTTTCCCTTCCTCTAGCCAGCTAAATTATGGTTTTGGGTGAATCACAGTGAAATTATCTTGCTTTTATATCATATAAGAAGCCTGCAAAATGCATGCTGCTTTAAATGAGGAGTTTATAACCTTCCTCAGGAGAGAGAGAGCTGGACGGTAAATGTCTTTGATGAGGATTTTTGAGCAAAATGTTATTTTCATTGAAAATTTTCCAACCAGTTTCCATCTCCGCTGAACACAGAAACAATCTTGTAGCAGAGACCCATAAGACGAGACAGCACAATAATATTCTGATTTTATAATAATAATAGCAGATAGTAAAAGAATATAATTGATTTCCAAGGGAAAAGGAATGACCCCTTACCTCTTTGGCACTCTACTGAATCTGACCCTTGTAAGTTATGGTTCACTCCCTTTCTTAACAGGAGGCTGTTAAATCTTAGCAAAAGCCACAGTAAATGGCTCTCTCCTTATTAACAAATGAATATATCATTGTTTAGCAGTCTGACGGTTTACTGTCAGACTTTTCCCGTTCACCTTAATCAGGGTACCATTTTCTGGAAAGTTAAAATATTATTAGTAGTATTATCGTCATGCAATCTAAGTGGGAAAGTAATTAAATTTAAACAGAAGTTGCCCTCAATTTAACGCCACAGGGGGACATGATTAAATTTAATAGAAGTCAAGGTTCCTAAACAGAGGTAGGCTGAAGTCTGTGCAGATGAGTTCTGAAAGTGAAAAGTAATGTCACTGCTAAGAAACAGTATGTGACCTTGCGGTGTATACACTGTAGCTGTTAAATTATTATGCCTTTTGTTTCCTCAGTGTTGCCAATTCCTGGAACTTAATAATGGAACTTTGGCATTTTTACATAGACTGCACTCCCAGGATTTCATGATTGTGGCCTTATAGTACCAACCTGTGGAATCGTGTTTGTAGACGGAAATCTCAAGCAGCGTTAATTTGTAAAAAAAAATAATTGAATTGCCAAGGCCAGTGGATTAGTAAGGCTGCAATGGACATGTTTAGGGTAAGGGGTGGTGGTGGGGCAGAGCTTATCCATGAGGGCAAAACCGCTCTTCAGCAGCAGTAGCAACCAGGAAGGAAGTTCTAAGATTTGGTGGGGGTGCGGTAACACTCCACCCCCATCCATTTTGAAAAAGTTTTTTTTCTTGGCAGATGCTTTGCAAGCATCCTGAAGGCTTCGAAGACATTTCCAGAGTGCCTGGCGGTAGTGCAATAGCCTCGCTTCCTCTCCCTCTGAAAATTTCCTAGCGAGGCTCAGGTTGCTTCCATAGGGTCCCTCAGAGACAGAGTCTGGGACATAGGCTCAGTTAAGGCCCCTTGCTCCATTGTAGCTACTAAGACTGGGCATCATGGATTCAGATTAATCCGTAACTGCTCGTAATGGGCAGTTACAGTTTAATCCGTATCACCACAGGAGTGTTGCGGTTCGGTTTCAAATGTATTAAATAAAAAAATAACTGCGCATGCACCAAATTGTCACCAGACTATTCTATGCATGCATGGTCTTTTCCAAAATGGCAGTTGCAGAGTTACTGCCGTTTTGGGAAAGGGCAGCTAGTCTGCACATGTGCAGTGGCTATTTTGTGCAGGCACAGACTGGCTGTCCTTTTCCAAAATGGCAACGATGCTGCCTCCACCATTTCAGAAGATGCCATGTATGTGCAGAACGGTCCGGTAGCCATTTTACATATGCACAGTCATTTTTTGTTTTTGTTTAAAATGGTTCAATCCAGAATTGAAGATCCAGATCTGTAATATGGATCCAGATTCATAATTCCCTAAGGAGACCCATCCCTAGAAGCTCCGCCTGTGGCTGGGGCCCAAAACTGCCCCAAAATGACGTCTCCTTGCCAAAAGCTTGTCAAAGCAGGGAAATGAACTCTATTCTCCATCTAGCAACGCAACTGCTGAACCAGCCCACATCTTTACAGCTGAATATAAAAGAGGAGTTTCTATCAGTTGATCTGCAGTATGACGACCAGTGCAGGGGGGTTGGACAGGAAAAGTCATGAATGAAAGCAAAATAAACTATTCATTCCCTGCCCCCACAAGCTTTCCCCCCCAACTCTGAAATGACCAATATCAGCCTTTTCTTGCTTTTTCTCTTTTGGGGATGCACTCTCCTAGTGGGAACATTTCCTGGGGCTCAGCCCCCCCTTAAATTTAATTGCCAGGACTGAGCCATGGAAAGTTCACTCCTGGCCCATCCCTCATAAATTAAGCCTTCTTTCCTTTCAAATGTAAGTTTCTAGTTCTTTGGATTGCAGTGGTGAACATGAAACTGAAGGGCACAACTGGAAGTCAAATAAAAAAAATTCCTTTAAAGCAGAGGTTCCCAAACTATGGGTGATTTCAGACGTGACGGGGCGGCGTTCACCCCAGCACAGAATCACCCTTTTGATCCCCCACCGGAATCAGCCCGTCACGGCCAGAAAACGTGCTGGCCGATTCCGGCGGGGAATCTGGGGTGGGTGGGCAGGGCTGCGTGGCACAACGTGCGGCCGTACAGCCCCGCCCCCCCATGCTCCCCCGGCTGCCTGCCCTCCTGGAGACAGGGCGCAGCGGCCAATCTGGCCACTGCGTCCGATTCCCGCCTGTGGTCCGGGCCACGGTCCAGAATTGGCGCCGGTAACAGACGTTACTGGCCGCCGATTCCGGGCTGTGGTTCAGCTAACCATACTTTCGGAGATGGTCCCTGGACCATCCTCGAAAGCATGGTTATTTTGATTCCCGCCGGAGGCTCACTGTGGTGAACATCTGGCGGGCATCAAACAGACGTTACGAGACCATTCCCCACCACAGGGTATTGACTGTGATTGAGCGTGATCTCGTAATGTCTGAAAATACCCAATGTGTCTAGACTCTATGGGTGTCTTCACATAGACAGCTGCCTCGCCTCATCCTCGGGTGGGCTCTCTGTTTAAATGCAGACTACGAGAGATGCAGGTGGAGCACAGGCGGGGCAGGCTGTTCCTTCTCTGGGGCTGCCCCACCAGAGGTTCTCCAGAACATCTAGGCGCACCGCCAGCTACATGGGTAGCCCAACCTTAGAGCACCAGCCGTATGTGGAGCTGCTGTTTGTCTGCTCAGTGATTAGCTGCTGTGGCCCCACTTTCAGCTGGGGGTTGACCCAGCAACTCCATAGCACTGTGGGCAATCTGACCACAAGGCTATGTTGTGGGGGAGGGGCACAGCACAGGCAGACCGTGGGCCCAGGGAGCCTCCAAGTCCATTTGAAATGGACCCAGGCACAGCTGCAAGCGGGCAGACACCGGCGTGCACCCCCCAACATGCTCCGGGACTGTGCACTCCTGTGTCTGTGTGAAATACCTTATGTGGTGTCACTTGGTCTGTGGATGGGGTTGTGATCCCAGAGGATATATTTTTCATTCCTTTACTGCTGTCTGGAGTTGCTGGATTATATTTAAATTGCAAAATTGAGCCATGAAGAAAAAAATTGGGAAACACTGCCCTGAAATATTTATATATATATTTTTAATCGCCTAATTTTTAATTCATTGTTCTGTTTATGTGGAGGGTGAGTCATGATTTTGAATACATAGATTTGGCAATACTCTGCATTCTGAACCTTTGTGTTTCTTTAAAAAAAAATCTTTAAACACGCCCCTATGTTAAGAATTCAATTGCTCCCCCCTTCTTCACTCCCCACTGAAAATGCAAGATGTACACGTACATATTTGTAACCCAGGGCTTGAGGACTGGGTGAAATCCTGGCTTTATTTAAATCAATGACAAAATTCCCATTAGCTGTAAAAGTCAGGATTATGGGCAGCATTATCCTTAAACTGTATAGCCCAGAAACAATCCCTTTGCACGGATGAGAGTCCCATTCACTTGAATGGCTCTAGTGCTGGTGCTAACACTAACCAGTTAGACTTCAATCCTGCAATCACATCTGTGCAAAGTTCCCCTTGTGTGGATCCAAATACAATATTGGGATTTCAGCTGAGATTCTCAGCAGTCTACTTTTGTTCTTTTTGGACTTCTGTTCTCTAAATGCTCCTTTGTTCCCTAAATAAAGGCTGAAAGATGTGCTTAGAAAAACCTAACCAGCATTGCCAAGTATTTTTTGCAATGTTTCCTGACACCACATTTTCTAATATTTCCTGTTAGAAAATATATATAAAAATAACTGCAAAATCAATGTTGCAGCCTCGCAGATGCTCATTACTGTAATGGAGACAACTACATATACGACCAGGAAAAGTGTGTCTCTCTCCCTCTTTCTGAAACAGAGTCTCAATGAGCAAAGATTTAAAATTCCCATTTGCTTTTCATTAACATGATCTTCAATTTTAAGAGTTTTTCTTCCTGGTTAGAAGCACGGTCAGATCCCTTTGATAAACAATTAACTATATTTGCATTTCAGAATGAAAGATGACAAACAAGCCGGGATCACTTTGCTCACTTTCCCTCAGATCCTTCTTTTGGTGCTTGCCTTTGCTGAATACTGTATTTATTGCTTCCTTTGCTCCTTCATTTTATTCTTTCTTGCCACAATCACCACTGCTTGCCTGTGCCTCTGCTTTAGTTGCCTAGACTCTGCTACATACATTGATAACTAAATAAATGAAATGCATTATCCACCCTCCTCGGTCTTTTTTTTTTTAACCCAACTCAATTAAAGACTTTCAACTCACAAGCAGAAGTATAAAATAATCAGAAGGAAGACTGGTTTAATTTCTCTGTATCCACAAAGTCTTGCAGCTCCTGTCTAGAAGCATGAAAATAAAAGGCTTTATAGTTTCAAAATGATTTTTTAGAATATATTTAACGCCTAAATTTATTACAGGAAGAGACCTGTGGGAGGAATTCACAGTTCTGTTTGCCAGTTTCCCTCTATGCATAAGAAAACTGGAATTTACCATTAGGTTGGAAGGTCAGTGCTATTTCTTTTTAATTTAGACCTGTGGCCACCAGAGGGAGATGCACTTTATCCTGCATGTCACACACGCAGAGTGCTCATCAGACTTCCCTAGCAAACACTAGAGCAATAGTATTGCATTTGAATATGGATTTCTTTTTATCCATTTTAAGTTTCCCTAAATCATTTCAAAGATGAAACCCTGTCTAACAAAATGCATTTCCCCTTCCACCTAGGGTTGCCATCTGTGTTAGGGAATAAAATCAGATGATGGCAATTTGCATAAATTTACATGAGTATATTTGTGGAAGTTTATGCAAATTTAAAACAGCCATTGCCTAATACTGAAACTGGGCTACAAAAAAACAAACCAACAAACAAAAAACCCAACTTGTTTCCGAATACCACATCTCCATAATTCTAAACAGAACCCCCACTCCCTGCACTCCAGTCTCATGGCACTTACTTCATAGAATAGTTAGTCTACAGCACTCATGTACAATACTCTGTGAGAGAGTCAGGGTAATTTCAGATGGGATGGGCCATTCGGCCTGCCACTGTGAACCCTGGACTGGGATCCGTCTCGGATCCCGGTCCGTGACCAAATCGGCCGTCCTTTAGACGTGCCGACCTGATCGCTAACAGGGAAAGGGGAGGGGGCGGGGCTGCACAATGTGTGACCACACAGCCCCGCCCCCCCGCACTCCCTCAGCTGCCCGCCCTCGGGGAGATGGACGGGCGCAGCGGCCAATACGCCCGATCCTGTACCGTGGTCGGGGCCACGATCCAGGACAGGTCAAAAGGTAACAGACATTACTTTTGGCCCATCCTGGATTGTGGCCAATCTAACCACGGTTCTGGACCTCCGGCCGACTGGAGGTCCAGAACCGTGGTCAATTTGATTCCAGCCGGGTGTTTGCTGTGGTGAACATCTGGCCGGGAGCAAACAGATGTTCATGGACTCACTGCCACCACATGGGATCCACTGTGGTGAACGACGATTTCATAACATCTGAAATTACCCTCAGTGTTGTGTAATGGCTAAGTGTGCAGTACTTGGACTGGGAGATGGGGGCGGGACCCTGGTTCTAGTCTCACTCCTGCTGATATTTCTAACTCCTACCCTCCATTCAGTACAATCTGTTACTTAAGATCTGTGTACTCATATCCTCACCACATGGACCAACCAGCCATAATTCTTCATGTAACTAAGCCAAGTGCGTGCACCTGGGACCTCGCATCCTCGTCAATGTTACACTCGTCTCTCCCTCTGTTCCCCTTCCTTCATCTCCGCCCCCCCGGGCCCCCCGTCTCTCAGAAGACTGTAAGCCCTAGGGCAGGGACCATGTCTATTCAATTACTTTGTAAAGCGTCAGGTACATTGCTGGCGCTATATAAATGCTTGTTAATAATAATAACCATAGCCAAAAACTCACTGGGTGACCTTGGCTCATTCACATTATTCAGCCTTGGCTCATTCACACTCAGCCTAACCTACCTCACAGGGTTGGTGTGAGGATTAAAACGTTGTGTTCATTATATGTAAACCACTCTGAGTACCATGGCAGGGGGTGCTATATCAAAATAAAGATTATTATTACTCTCCAGCTCCATAGCACTCCACAGAACAATGACCCCACTTTTCCCATAGGACTCTGTAGTACAGGAAAGATTTTTTTTAAAAAGGCACTGATCCTGGGCAAGATTGCCACAGAAGCGTTTTGAAAGTATTATCTACTCAGAAATGATAGCTGATTAGCATATCCAAAATCAGACAGAATTCAAACATGGGAACACCCTCAAATTTGTGTTTCAAAATGGTGGCCATATGCTAATTTATATTCTCATTAAACGGTTATTTTTCATTTTGGTAACGTCCCATTTCCCAGTAATTAATTTTAAAGGTCTAAGAAATAACCACTGCAAGCCCAGGAATGTAAAATTTAAATATGATAGTAGCATGTATCATCACCGAGTTGCTGTTGAATGCTATAAATGTCAAACGCTGAAGAAACACGTCTTTCATTTAACGCTACTGCAATAGTACAGCTATTGTATTACTGCAATAGTAATACAAAAGAAGAATTAGCAGGTCCGTATCCTCTCCAATGAAAGTAAATGTACATGTTTTGGATGATGGAACTGCAGCTTTAGCAATACGAACATCTGCATCTCCATGAACATGTTGGATAATGCACCCCGATCGTGTTAGCTCCTGTGCTATGAGCAGAATCATCTGTTGTTTATTCATATAATTCAACAGGAAGTAAACTTTTTGACCTACAAAAGTCATGTCAGGACTTGGAGTGAAGTTCACAATAGGCAGGGCCCCGATTCTTCTGCAAAATATTTTCCAAAATTCTGCGACCCAAAATGGAAAATTCTGTGACCCATATGGCAAAATTCTGTGACTCACATGGCAAAGCAGGAAACCCACCCAGAAAAACCACATGGAAAAGCAGGAAACCCACCCACAAAAACACATGGCAAAGTGTGTTTTTGCCATGTTACACACACATTACACACAAACTGTAAAATGCAGAGCGCACAGCGGGACCCCCTCCCCCCCCAAACTGTAAAATGCAGAGCATGCAGCGGGACCCCCCCCCCACTGTAAAATGCAGAGCATGCAGCGGGACCCCC
>QEPC01010260.1:2141994-2157144 GCA_003113815.1 Sphenodon punctatus
GGCTGGAGTTGGGTCCCTCGGCGGCAGCGGCGGTCTCAAGTGAATTCCGGACCATAAGTGACATGTGCTGATGTGACCTGCTTTATAAAGGCTGCGCAAGCCCCTGATTGGCTTGTGACCTGAATAAAGCAGGTCCTCGATTGACTCACTGCCAAGGAAGGGAAATTCCGCGGGGATTTTCCCAGTTTCTGCGATAATCCTGCCTAGGGCAGGATTCTGCGAAAATTCCGCGAATCGCAGAAGCGCGGAAGACTCGGGGCCCTGACAATAGGACTAGTGTATGTGCTTTTGCAGTGCCCATGAGTCACATCTTTTGTTGTTGATAAGTTGACATAACCATTTAAGATAATTATGTTTTTTCTATAATGTTTCAACATGAAGTTAGCATACGACTTTGCAATGGCTTTGTAAGTGTTGACCTTATGCCATGAAATGCATTGAAGTAGTGATCCTCCATCTAACACATACTGCTCTGTTGTCTGGGAATGTTCTAATTCTGCAGCTCCACATTTCATCTGAACGTACCCTGCAACAGCATGTGTTAACTGCGACTCATCAGCTTTGCGTAGCATGCTACATGACTCAAAGTTAGCTGGTGGGTGGGTAGGCACATAGTTCATACTGTAGTATGTCCTCAAGGTTCATGTCGCATGCCTTAGCTACTATCAGTAATCTTTGGAACAATGGGTAATTTCAGACATTATGTGCTCCCGGGTCACCGCAGTGGATTCCCAACCGTGGCGAGCTGGCCAACCCCCTCCCATGGTCCAGGAAAGCCCTGAACAGACATTATGGGAGTGGGACCATGAAAAGGAAACTGTTGCGGGGCAGCGCAGCGCAACAGACATTACGCCAATTCCGGACTGTGGTCAAAACACACAGAAGACATTGGGTGGGGCGGGACGCAGACATGGCCGACTGAGGGCAAACAAAGCCACAAGCGCCAAAAGGCAACGCCCACACAAGGGAAATGGGAAGGGAGGGGGAGGAGGGAGAAGAGCTGCTGAGGCGGCACACACAAAAGGCACAGGGAAGCCACGGACAAGACAGAACACAAAACACAAACACATGCCCGGATGCTAACACATCCGAATGGGAAAGGAAGGAAGGGGGCAGCACACAGGGAAGGCCAACACACACAGCAGCATGGCCGGAGGTGGGTGGGGAAATGCCCCGGGCCAAAGAAGCGGCTGGGAACAGACCAGGAAATCGCTGACAGGCACCCAGAATGCCACTGACAGCACAGGACACCCAACAGCAACACAGACACCCCAAGTCACAGGGCCCCCACAGGGATGGAGCACGGTCACAGGGGGAGGGCAACCAAGCTGCAGAAGGCACTGGAGTGGTCCGAGGCAGGTCCAGGAGGCAGGGATCCCTCATGCTGATGCAAAGGCATGGCCAGGGATGGAGGCGAGCAGGAATCGGCGACCAGCACATGCAGCCCCCCCACAGGAGGAAGGTGGGAGGTGCTGTCCAGGGGCCCCAAGTCCCACACAGTCAATGAAGCACACAGGGGGCGTGGGGGTGGGGGGCAGGTCATGGACACAGGTGAGAGGGCGGCCGGCCACAGGATGACAACACCACTAGGAGGGCCGGTAGCGGGGTCAGGCAGCAGGAACAAGCCAAAGGGAGGGCCAGTCATGGAGGGGAACACAACAGGCAGCGAAGGCCAAGGGGTGCCCATGGAGGGGCCACAGCGACACAGGCGAGTGGAACAGGGGCAAGGGAACCCCCCAGAGCCATCGTGAGGCCGGAATGGCAAGGAGTGAGCAGTCAGTGGCCAGAGCCGGCAGGGGGGTGCAGGGAGCACATAGTGGGGCTGTCATCCATGGCACCGCAGACAGGGGGCCTCACAGCCAGCTGCAGGGGGTCACAAAGGGGCCAGGGATGGGCAGGCCCACCATATATATGGAGCTGGGCTACTGATGCATGCCCCAGAGGTAGCCCTGCCCCGCCATGTGATGGGCAACGAGGTAGCAGACCTCAAATGAATCCGCCATGGCGAGTTCCACCTGAACATCCTCTCAGGACCACACACCAGCCAGTGCCATCAGCTCCAGTCAGGTGGGCTCCGGCAAGGCATAGTCAGCAGCAGGGGACCATGACAGGTGTCCAAGCTCCAACAGGTGCTGATAAGCCACCGCACACGACCTCTGGTAGCCATGTGTCCTGTGGATGCAGCCAAAGAAGGAAACAGCCAAGGCAGGGCCACCCTCCTCCAGACAGGTTGTGAACCCAGCCAGGCTACACACAGAGGGCAGACACAGTCTCTGCCATGGACCATGCCACATGCAAACACTGCATCTCTGGAACCCACCCATCGGGAAAGGGACGGAGGCCAAGCACCTCCTCTTGGAGCCCACACTCGCGTGCGCTCGCCTCATAATCAAAGTGGCGAAGCCCAGAGCTCAGCCTTGCATAGGTACCAGGGAGGGTGTCAGGGCTGCTCAGGAGCATTTGCACAGCTGGGGAATGCCACAGGTCACAGAGGGCCATAGTCTTACGGAAGGTCCAGCTATGCAGGGTGCCAGGCGATCCATGGCACGGGAGCCTTGGGGTAGCACAGCTGGCCATGGTCCAGCAGGCAGAGGGTTCAAACAGCAAGGAGCGAGGGGCCCCCTGTTCCCATTTGGGCTGGGAAAGGAAGCAGGGGAGCTCCAAGGACACGTGATAAGGCCGCATGCCGCATGGGACGGCTAGCGAGTAAAGCGTGGGGTGCGGACCCAGTACAGCTGCATGAACCGAGCGCTCAGGTTATACAGCAGGCACTGATAGCAGGGAGGTGATGAAAACAGGCAAGCAGCTGCAGAACGACTGGATGTGTGCATGCGGGCCCGGGGCACGAACCCCCACGGCGGGAGCGCAGGTGCACCCAGGTGGTGGAGGCGCCCTGGCACCCACCCACCAACTGCAGGCCTGCCGGTGGCAGGACAGGCAACCAACACAGGTGCGCTGGGCCCCCCTCAGGTGCAAGGGCAGGGCACGGAGCAGGGGTGGGCCCAGGACACGGGCAGGAGAGCCAGCACTCGGCCCTATGTGCAGAGTGGTACCGCGCACACACCAACCTCATGGGCCTCGCCTCCGACCTACTCCACCTGGGAGTCCTCATCCATGGGTGCCTGGTCAGGAGCGCAGCAGCCGCTTGGTGCACCCACCACGGGCGATGGCGCTCCCTGGCCTGGCTCAGGGCCCTGCGAGCAGCTGGGGCATACCAATATGCCCTGTGCCTCGCCCAAGGGTGCCCAGCTGCACTGCAAGAGGCAGCCGGCCGACAACACTGGTGCCAGGTGGCCATGGGATGAGCCACCATGCTTGCAATATCCACGCACCAGCAGCTATGGGTCATGGAGAAGGCACAGGAATGGTGGGCCGGGGCCCTGGCTCAGTGGAATGATGCAGATGGAGGGCACGCTTCCGCATGAACAGGCGGTGCCTCCTGCGCCTTGCAGAGCTGCTGGCACCTTGGCTGGAGTGCGAACGCACCCCCATGTGCACACCCATACCCGTGGTTCAGCATGTTGCTATGGCTGTCTGGGAACTGGCAACACCTGATTCCTGCCGGTCTGTGGCAGAGCATTTCGGTGTTGGACCGAGCACTGTCACAGGCATCGTCCGGGACTTCTGCAAGACAGTGGATGGCGTGCTCCTGGACCAGGTGATCCAGCTCGTGGACCAGGGGGCCATGATGGCCGGCTTCGAGGCTGGTGGCTTCCCCAACTGCCTGGGCGCTGTGGATGGTACCCACATCGAGATTCTCTGCCCCTCCAATGGGGAGGTGTCAGAATACATCAACTGGTACGGGTACCATTCCCTGAAGCTCCAGGTGGTTGTTGACCACCGGGGCCAGTTCACAGACATCTTCACTGGCCACTCCGGCTGCAATCATGATGCCCGGATCCTGACCATCTCTCCCCTCTTTGCCCGGATGTACAGGGGGGAACTTGCCGACATGAGGATGTCCAGGATCGGGGTGTGTGTGCTGATGCCCCCCTGCATCCTGTGGGACTCAGCCTATCCCCTCTTCTGCTGGCGTACCCGGTCCCCAGGAACCCTGTGGAGGCACTGTTCAACTCCCGACTATGCGCCTTGAGGACTGTGGTCGAGAGGGCCTTCGGTGCCCTCAAGCAGCGCTGGAGGTGCCTTGCAGGTCGGCTGGACTTCACTGTGAAGACCTCGGCCTGCTGTGTCTTGCACAACATCTAGGAGACCGATGGGGCAGCAATGGCGTTCCCAGTGGCCCAGCGCCCACCGGGACCCATGCCACTGTATGTGAATGCAGAGAACCCGAGGGAGTACCGCTATGCCAAGCAGATCTGTGCTGCCCGGCAAGGCGTATCACCAGTGATGCCAGGACCAGCAGGGGCATACACTTGGCCAGCCACACCTGTAATTGTGCCTCGCCCTAGGTGGTTCCCCCAGCCCCTTCCCAGAGCAGATTGTCAGACAATAACTGTTAAGGTTGGTACACCTATGCTTTTATTTTACAGTTTGTGCGCCCTGTGACTCCTCCTTCCCCCCTGCTGTTCCCTGTCCCGCCCAACCTCCCCCTTCCCCCCCATCCTGCTGCTTCCTGGGACGTCCCTTCAGCTGTCCTGTGGGCACCATGGAGTTCTGGGAGCTCCCCTCACCCCCACTGTCGGTCTCCCCGACAGTGTCCTAGGAGGACTCAGGGTCCAGAATGGCCTGTGCAGTGGGGATGGGGGGCAGGGGTGGTGCTGGAGGGGACCCCCTGGGTGGCTGCTGCCTCTGGAGGCCAGGTAGGACAGGGAGATGGATGCGCGGGCCCTGCGTCCGTGCCAGTGACTGGGGCAGTGGTGGAGGAGGTGGGGGTGCTGCAGAGGCCGGGTAAGGCGCTGGGACTGGTAAGGTGCCAGGGGGAGCGGCCGCCATGATGTAAGCGCTCATGGTCCCTGCATGCAGCAGCAAGGAGGTGCCAATGTCCAGGAACCTGTCCTTTTTCCTCACGTGCTCCACTCCCAGGCGATCTATGGCTTATTGTAGCCGCCCCAATGCGTCCATCTACCTGGTGTGCTCCCAGCACTCCCGCCTCCTTTCCTGGTGCATTTCCACCTCCTGGCGCCGGTCCCTGGCCTCCACTTGCTGAAGGGCCCTCTCCGTGGCCGCCTCCATACGGTCAATGGCTGCTATCATCCACTCGCCCTGCTCCATGCTGGTTCGGATGATGTCCTCTGCCAGGTCCTCCCTCTGGCACAGTACCTGTGCCCTGTGCTCCCACATCAGCTGTGTCAGGGGCACAGGGTCAGCTGGTGGGGGCACTGCTGGGTGCCCTGTTCAGGAGTGGATTGGATACCATTAGTTGGGTGCGGTCACATGCCACCTATCCTGAAGCGGTGCTGGGGGTGGTGGTTGGCCCCCCGGCGGCTTGGCGGCTGTGGACCTCCCCCTTGGTGCCCCCCCTTGTGCCCCCCCTGCCATGGCACCTCACTTTGCTCCTCCAGCTGCTGCTGTGGCTGCTCCCCCCTGTGCCCCTCGTCTGGAGGTCCCATGTGGCAGGCGTGTGTGCAACTGTCGGGGAACGGCAGTGGGGGGTTGCATTACCCTTGCATGGGCCTGGTCCCTATCCCACCATCCCCCCTCCCTCTGGCACCGATATCTGGCCTGCTGTGCCTGCCCCCCCTTTTCTGTGTCCGGGCAGGCCCCTGTGCACCCCACCCCCTTCCCACATTCCCTGGTTCTTGGGAGCCACGGGAATGGGTCCACACCCTGTGGGGGCGCCCCACCCCTTGGCCTTTCCCCTATGGTCTGTGGTCCGACCCAGCCGCTTGCCTACCCTCTATGTCCGTCTTGGATCCCTCCGAGGCCAGCCCCTTGGTGTGGCTGTGGTCCCCCTGCATCCACTGGCTGAGGGTGACCAGTGTGCCAGCCTCTGATTCACCCAAGTCTGACTGTGGGTGCAAGCTCCCGGTGCTGGTTCGCGAGAGGGGCTTGCTGCTCCCCGAGGTCCCGGGGCGTTCCTCTTGGGGAACTGGGCGTCGGTGCATGCGTGTGGGGCTGCCATGGGTAAGGGTGCTTCGGTCCGTTCCCTGCCCTGGACCACTGCACTCCCCACAAGTCATGGGGCAACTATGGAGCCCTTCATGTGTAGTATGCGGTCCAGGGCATCGTAGTAGGGGGCGGTTCTTAGTCCGTGTCTGGACCGCTGGTCATTGTCCTTTATGGCCTTGTACCCCCTTTTTAGGTCTTTAACATTAGAGCGGCATTCAGCCACGGTCCTGTGGTGCCCAGCCGCCTCCATGTCCCGCACGATATTCGTGAACATGTGCTCATTCCTTTTGTTCATGGCTTGCACCACCTGGTGCTCCAGGAACCCCCAGAACCTGATGAAGTCTTGGATCTCCTTGTGTCCCTATTGCATTGTGCCCCCATCACTGGTACGTCTGTCTCCCGTGGGTGTCCTCCTCCGGTTCTTCCTCCTCCTTCTCTACCTCTGCTTGCCCTCCACCAGTCTCCTCCGGGGGCTCCAGCTCCCGGGCCCGTTTCCGGGTCTGTGGGTCGTAAGGGTGGGGGTGTTAGGTGCCTCATTCCATCGTACCTGTGGCCCTCCTCCCTGCCCCCCTCCCGCTGGGCACCCCCCCATCGTGCCGCTGCACGGGCCCCCCTCACTCTCCTTACCTGTTTCTGGGGTGCCTCCGTTCCTTCTGAGGCAGCCTGCCCCGCCTGCTGCTGCTCCGCCTCCTCCCCCCTACCTCACTCGCCCTCCTCTCCCTTCCACCTTGCGTCATCCCACCACATTCCCCTGCTGCTGTGTGCCCTTTAAATATCCCTCCCTGGTCTGTGTGTTGCTCATTGCCAGGCAGTAACGCTGCATACTTCCGCCACGGCTGGGGATCATTTTGTTTGATCCCACCTGGTGCTTGGCGTTCAGTCGTTACTTTTTGCGGTTTCCCGGTGGGAATCTTTTTGACCACAGTTCTGGGGATGGTCCCGTCCCGACCTCCAGAACAGTGGTTGGGTTTGACCTCTACAGGTGATTGACTGTGGTGAACATCTGGCGAATGCCGATCAGACATTCAGGGCTCTTTGGCCCTGCTGCGGGATTGACTGTGGTTCACTCTGGTTGACTGTTATCTCGTAACATCTGAAATGACCCAATAATGCAGGGGTCTATGCTCACATTGTCTTCACCATGTAACCTCACAGCAGAAGAAGCAGCTAACGTTATAGCCTTATCAGTTCTTTTGTATGAATAAGTGAAGACAGGCTGTTCTTTCATGTTGCTGACCAATTCACTGCCAATCTCATGTAATTCATGGATATTTACACCCAACTGTATTGTGACTCCACTGATGATATTTTGTAACTAAATGTTGGAATGGAATGATGAAATGGGCCTTAAGCGGTTCAGGACCTTCTGTGTATAGTTGTTGTCTCTGAGGATCCTTGCCTCACTCATTTCACTTCTCTTTTTCAACGAACCCAGGTCATGCAGTCTCGGTACTTTCCCAGTGCTTGCTAGCAGTGAGTGACTGGATGAGGCAGAGCAGACTGAACCTGAATCCTGATAAGATGGAGGTGATGTTGGTGGGTAGGGCAGTGGAGGTGATGGCTCCCCTGGTGGAGGGGATCCACCCTTCGCTGGCCCCACAGGTGCAGAGTTTGGGAGTTCTGTTGGACCCTGGCCACTGCCTGGATTGTTAGGTGGAGGCGATGGCAAAGGGAGCCTTTTGCCAATTATATCTTGTGCGGAGGATCCAGCCATACGTTTCAAGCTCTGACCTGGCCACCCTCATCCATGCATTCATCACCTCAAGGCTGGATTACTGCAACGCGCTCTACGTGGGGCTGCCCTTGGTGATGACTCAGGAGCTGCAGCTGGTGCAGAATATGGCAGTCCGTCTCCTGACGGAGACAGGCCATAGGGAGCACATTACACCAGTGCTCTGGGCTCTGCACTGGCTGCCTATAGCATTCCGGGTCTGATTCAAGATGCTGGTTTTGACCTTTAAAGCCTTACATGGTCTGGGCCCCTCCTATCTAAGAGGCCGCCTCACTCCTTGGGCCATGGAGTCTATGGAGTCTTCTGTCTATCGGGGGCGCCTTCTTGGAGGTCCCCCGGGTGAACCGGGGGGGGCGCCATGATGGAGAGGGCTTTCTCGGTGGCCGCACCACGGCTGTGGAACTCCCTCCCAGAGGAAGCTCACCTGGCTCCCAGCCTGTTGGCCTTTCGTTGGGCCTGTAAGACCTGGCTGTTCCTCTGGGCCTTTGGGGGAGGGGGGGGGAGAATAAAGCGGGGGTTGCCAGTAGTTTTACCTCTTTGTTGGTTTTATTGTTTTAAATGTCTTGTGAGCCGCCCTGAGCTGACGTAGGGCTGGAGGGTGCGGGATACAAGTTATTAAATAAAATAAATAAATAAATATTTCCTTATGTTGTTCCCTTGTAAAATATGAAATATCAGTGTACTCTTGCATTGCTAGATTATATTCGGAGCATACTGGCACTGACAGCAACCATAATACCCTCTGCATTTCTGTCAACCCACTACCATGTGTCAAACCTCCCCTTTCTTTCAGAGAGTGCATCAGTACCTGCTCTATAACGAGATGGGGACCCAGTTGTGCCCAAAGTTTGTCACTTCTTCTTACTACATGCAGTCCCTTCTGAAACAAGATATAGACATTAGGGTGCTCGTTAGGTAAATGAAGCATATTCTGTAAGTATAGGTAGCCTGGTTTCAGGTAGTTGTGGTGGCCAGCTGCTTCACTCATGGAAAGAGATTCGTACATAGCTTCCAGGTGCAAATCTCATGAATCAGTCCTATCAGCAGTAATGAGCTTACAAACAATATTTACCATTGGTTGATACTCCAGCCAAAGCTGACTGATTTTGGAATTATTGCATAACTCAGTTTGCTTTGCAGTCAGTACATGGATTATATGTGACAGTGTATCACTGGAAATTACATCACGTAGGGATGACTTATGTGACATTGACATCTTCGTAAAACTCAGATGCTGGTTATGATCAGGCTGTTGTTGCTTCAATCTTTGTTACTACGTAGGGGTGGGACTTCACCCAAAAAACCGGATACAGGTTTTACCAGATACCGGTTCCCCAAAATCCGGTTTACCGGATTAGAACTGGTATACCGATACCAGTATTTTCCCATTGATTTCAATGGGGAACTGTCCCCATTGAAATCAATGGGAAAAAAACCAAAACAAAACACTTTCCCTCCCCCATCCAGGCTGCGCAGGTGGAAGTGGCGTCACCCGCCCCACCTACCCTGCCCAGCCTGGATTTTTTTTTTAAAAAAAATTTAGCTGAAGTCCCTGCTAGTGCGGGCTCCGGGCCGCCGCACCAGCAGGTACTATTTATTTATTTATTTATTTTTGTAATTTATACCCCGCACCCTCCTGTAACCAGCTCAGGGCGGCTTCCAACAATTTACAAATGTAAAACACTATAAAAACAGTTTAAAACAAACACAATATT
Organism: Sphenodon punctatus; assembly: GCA_003113815.1. Lineage (NCBI taxonomy): Eukaryota > Metazoa > Chordata > Lepidosauria > Sphenodontia > Sphenodontidae > Sphenodon > Sphenodon punctatus. The sequence goes on from QEPC01010260.1 coordinate 2,151,451, forward strand.
TAAAACAAGGCACAGAAGTTTAAACCAATAAAGCAGGATGGGGGCGAAAAAACCCCCATAACCCTAACCCACCCCCAAAGGCCTGGGTACTAGGGTGATCCCTGGGTTGGGGGGTGGTTTAACACCCCCCCCATCCCAGGGATCACCTACCTTTTGTGCTCCGGGCGGCGGCAGTGGCGGCTGCACGGCGGTCCGGCGGCTTCAGCGGTGGCTGGCTTCAGCACTTGACTAGGCCTTCCGGGGAAACCCGAAGTTCCCCAGAAGGCCTAGTCAAGCGCTGAAGCCAGCCAGTGCTGAAGCTTCCGGACCGCCGTGCAGCCGCCGCTGCCGCCGCCCGGAGCACAAAAGGTAGGCGATCTCTGGGTGGTGGGATAGGGTGATCCCTCGGATGGGGGGGGATGTTAAACCACCTCCCCACCCCAGGGATCACCCTAGTACCTGCTGGTGCGGGCTTTGGGTCGCCGCCGCTGGCACGGCAGTGGCCTGGAGCCTGCACTAGCAGGGACTTGGGTAAAAAAAATTTCTTTAAAAATCCAGGCTGGGCAGGGTGAGTGGGGGGTGTCCCCTTCCACCTGCGCAGCCTGGACAGGGGGAGGGAAATTTTTTTCTTTCTTTCTTTTACATTGCAGCCATTCATTTCAAACAAATCCGGCACGGGGGAATCGGCACCGGTACCCCCAATAACCGGATTAATCCGATACTGCTGGTACAGCAAAATACCGGCAGTATCAGATACCGGGGGAACCGAACTTCCCACCCCTAGTTACTAGGAAATACATCTTCAGCTAGTAAATAAATAATTTAGTTTTATTATTCATTTATTATTGGTTATAATATGTTTATATGTATAATAAATGCAATACTCACTCTCTCTGTGTAATATATATATTACATACACAGTACACATATACATGGCATTTATTATATAAATATAAAATTAAATTTGACATTCCTGGGCTTGCAATGGTTATTTCTTAGACCTTTAAAATTAATTACTGGCCAATAGGATATTACCACAGTGATAAAAACAGTTTAGCAAGAAATTAGACAAATTAAAATTAGCATACGACCGCCATTTTGAAACACAAATTTGAGGCTGTTCCCATGCTTGGATTTTGTATATGCTTATCAGTTATCATTTCTGAGTAGAAAACACTTTCAAATGCTTCTGTGGCCATTTTGCCCAAGTCAAACTGTACTTTTCTTGAACTAATAAAATAGGCACTGCGTACTCTCATAGCACTTCTCAGAACAGACACCCCACAAGACTAATTTTCTAGAAATTTGGCAACTGGTTCATAAGTTATTCTCGATACAGAAATGCCTAATTCCTGAACTGTCTCAATGAAAATCAGTTGGGTAGCATCTTAATTTCTCCCCCACTCCTGTTCCTGTCTATTCTTATTAATATTGTGCAATAAAAATAAAAATATCATATTCTTCTCTGCATGAAAATATGGAAATCTCACTGCCTTTAATGGGGACATTGAAGGAAATTGAAGGAGAATATAGTGAGTATGGGAGATGCTGAAGGACATACCATAATGGTTGAAAAATCAGATATGGGATACTTTCTTGGCAGCTTGTGTATTGACATGACTACTTATCATACTGGTTAATGTTGCTTGGTTTTTGTCATGTTTTTGCCATTGCTCTGTACAATGGAGTCATGATCCATAACTGGGGCTCTAAGTGCCACCATAATAAATAATAAAAATAATAAGGCCCATAATGGTTCAAATTCCAGGATTGTGAACTCAAACGTTTTGTCTCACAAAGGCTGAAACTTGATAGGTTGAGTAATCAGATCTATAGACTTTCTGTAGGCAATCTTAAAAAATGTCTTTTACCCTTTCCGCATCCTGCTCCCTCTGCTTGGAACTCCATATGCTTCAACACACATGCTCTGCTCCATCCCTCACAACCTCCTAATCTCTTCTAAAAACTTTCTAATCTTCCTGTTTCGGGATGTGATCTGACACCAACGCTGCTTAATGTGAGGTTGGTGGTTAATAAAACATCGACCATTTTGGATTTTATTCAGGATGAAGCCACCGACCTCATCTGCATTACAGAGACCCAGCTGGATAAGGCGTCTGGGCCAGATGGTGCCAGCCGGGTACTCGGTGCAGCATCAGCCTAGGATAGGGAGCTGAGGGGTGGGGTGTCTGTGATCTGTAAAGACACCTTAACCTTTTGAAAGCATCTGGTGCCTGACTCGTCCAATATGGAGCTTGTCCACCACATGCTGGATTTGGCAGGGGAAAGATTAGGGATTCTGCTGGTGTAAGTACCGACCACCCGCTGCACAGCTGACTCCTTGACTACTCTAGCCAAGCTGGTCTCGGAGGTGGTGTTGGAATTGCTCAGACTTATTGTCTTGGGTGATTTCAACATACATGCGGAGGTCAGCCTTTCAGGGGCAGAGCAGGAGTTCATGACCATCATAACCACCATGGGCTTGTCCCAGGTAATATCCGGCCTGGCACATGAGGCGGGACACACATTGGACTTGATGTTTTGCATCATCCTGGAAACTGGGGTTCTGATTATTTATTTATTTAGATTTCTACCCCACCCTTCCCAGATGGCTCAGAGCACCTGTGAAGTCTCATCCGGCAGAGCTGTTCTGGGTGGTGAGGGGACTAGTTAATCTGGTCTACCTCTGCCCAGAAATGGAGTCATCTAATGCCTGCTGTGACATTTTTCTTAATTACTTTGTAGAAAAATAAATAAATAAATCACTCATTCATCACAATTTAGGGGCTGCCATTTTACCTGCAGAATCAAAGTTTGAGGTTATGGAGCTTCAGTCTTGTTCTGTTCATTTGGATCAGTTTTAATCAGTATCACCCACTGATGTGGGGGAGGTGCTTGAGGTAGTGAGAGAAACCAGTTGCAAACTAGATGCTTGCCGCCCTGGCTGGTGAAAACCACCTGGAAGACACTGGGACTGCTGCTGGCTGGGGTTGTCAGTGCCTCCCTTCAGGAGGGTAGGGTGTTGGATGTTCTTAAAACTATGGTTGTCGGTCCTCTGCTTAAGAAACCATCTTTGGATGCTGCCTCCCTGTCCAGCTAGCGACCTGTCTCTAACCTTCTCTTTTTAGAGAAGGTTATTGAATGGGTGGTTTCCCGATAGCTCCAGGCTCGTCTCGAAACCATTAGATTCCTGGACCCATTCCAGTTGGACCTTCACTCTGGGTATGGCACAGAGACTGCACTTGTGGCCTTGGTCAATGACCTGTACCTGGAGAATGACAAGGGCAATTCTGCCCTCTTGATCCTGTTAAATCTTTTGACGGCCTTTGATACAGTTGATCACAAGGTGTTGACACGACTGTGGGACCCAGCTAGGGTGTGCGGGATCTCATTTGAGTGGTTCCACTTCTTCCTGTCAGGGAGGTCCCAGAGAGTGGTGATGAGTGACTACTTGTCATCTGCTTGGGACCTCCCCTATAGCATGCTGCAGGGTTCCATTTTGTCTCCCCTCTTGTTCAACGTGTATATAAGGCCACTGGGGAAGGTCAGTCTTGTTCGTACAACGAGGGCTTTAATGGAGATGTTGTCAGTTGCTGCCCTGATGCTATTGAATTCCCTTCCCCTGGGTGGTTCATTTGAGCCCAAGTCTGAGCATCTTTTGAAGGCGGTGTAAAGGTGTTTGGTGGGCAGGGATAGAGATTTGGTGGGTGGGTTTAGGATAGGGTGGGGGGGTTGGATGTGGGAATTGGGGATGGTATTGGATGGGTTTTGTGTGAGGGGAGGGATTTTTTGTATTTTACTGTTATGGATTGTTTTGTATATGTTTTTATATATGTTGTGAGCCACCCGGAGCCTTTTTTAGGGAAGGGTGGGATCAAAATTTAAATAAATAAAAACAACATTTAAAAACTACCTCTTCCATCAGGCCTTCCCTAACTCGTCACACTCATGGCTTGCTCCTTTGTGCTTCTCCTCATACTGTATCATCCTTCAGAATCCCCCTCTTCCCCTTATCACTAAGTTAAGCATGTGCACCTGCGACTTCCTAGCTCTGTCTCTCCTTATGTGCTCCTGATCAACGTGTCTAACTCAGGTGATATACCAGGACTCCAACTCCTGGCACCAGTTCTCCACACCTGGACCCCTCCTGCTGATTCCCAGCTCTAGGGCACATCAACAACCATTCTTAGGAGTGGAGATGAGCACTCCACACAGAAAGAGCCTTCCCTCCCTGTCACACTGGGGGTGCTCTCCTAGTCCCTTGCATCACCAGAGACTACCCTGGGGCACTGGTCCCACTCTACTACTCAGAGATGATTTCAAGGGGCTGGCCCTCCTCACCACACTATGATATATTGCAGACTATTTCATAATAGTCTGGGAGTGGTGTTGGACTTGGAACTCCACCTGGATTGACAGGTGGAGGTAGTGGTGAAGGCCGCCTTCCACCAGTTGTATCTAGTGTGGAGGCTGTGTTGATATGTCTCTGGGTTGGACCTGGCCTCCCTCATCCATGCCTTCGTCACCTCGAGGCTGGACTACTGTAACGCGCTGTACGTGGGGCTGCCCTTGTTCCTGGTCCGAAGGCTGCAGCTAGTGCAGAATGCGGCGGCCCGGCTCCTGACGGGGACGGGTCGTCAGGAGCATATAACACCTGTGATCAGGACTCTGCATTGGTTGCCAATAGAGTTCCAAGCCAGGTTCAAGGTATTGGTATTGATCTATAAAGCCCTTCATAGTCTGGGCCCCTCATACCTCAGGAACTGCCTCGCCCTCCATGTCCCAGAGCGGCTCCTTCAGTCTGCCATGGTGCCTTCTTGGAGGTCCCCCGTGTTAAGCAGGGGGCCACAATGGAGAGGGCATTCTCGGTAACCGGGTCGCGTCTTTGGAACTCCCTCCCGGAGGAAGCTTGCCTAGCCCCAAGCCTTTTGACATTCCGTCGGGCTTGTAAAACCTGGCTGTTCACCCAGGCCTTTGTGGAGGAGGTGGTGGTGGTGATGGTAGGGTTTTAGCTCTTCCCTTACCTTTTTATTTTGATTTATTTTTTCTGACCCTGCTTTGGTTTTAAATTGCTGGATTTTTAAAAATGTTTTTTATTTGTTGATTGTTTTTTATTGAATTGTACGTTGCCACAGGATGCCATTGGCATGGGGGGGGCGACTAATAAATGTATAAAATAAAATAAATAAAAATAAATAATCCACCAGTGGATCACAGTTCACCTTTCCTGTAGGGCACTGGTGTTTATCTCATTAACAGATCCCTTAACTGTAGATACTTCAGCAAAAGTCTTATTCAAGCCATGTACGAGCTTTTAAATTACGTTGTTCATTTCCAACAGCACAGTCTCCTAGTCAGCCCCTTCAGTTTCTTTGGGTGTCTTTAGACATAACTAGGGATGGGAGAACAGATCGCGGTTTGGGTTCGCTGTTTGGTTCGGCTGCGTTCGGTTTGTCCGTTCGGTTAGTTCGTCGGGTTCGACCGTTCGGTTCGGCCGTTCGGTTTGGGTTCGGCTGTTTAGGAAATGTTTTGTTATGGGTGTTTTTGTTGTTTTTTATATGGTTTTTTATTTGGTTTTATATGGGGTTTTTTGTTTTTATATGGGGTTTTTTAATTTAATTTTTTAATCTAATATTATATCTATCTATCTACACTAAATCTAACTGCTATTAACTATTCTAAATTCTATGAACTAAATGGATTATCTAATAAGTA
>QEPC01010260.1:2157438-2172160 GCA_003113815.1 Sphenodon punctatus
ACAAAACTGAAATGAAACTTAAAGCAATCTAATAATCCTACTCAACGCCAGCTGTTCAGGAACAGTGACTAGCTCAGAAGGTGTTGGGAAGGGGAGAGGCAGATAGTTTCATTTCTTGCAAGCCTCTCCACCCCTGGTGCCTGGAAGTCTGCTCCTCAGTGACTAGTACTACCCCTCCCTGTCATGTTCGACTTTCCAGTGAACCTTTTTTTGCCACCTGAACTCACCCGAACGTGATCCGAACTGACTGAACTGTTCAGTCATTTCGACGTTCGGAATTGAGTTCGGTTCAGCCAGTTCGTGTTCGGATTCGGGTTCAGATTCGGTCGTCCGAACAGGCCGAGTTCGGGCCGAACTCCGAACTTCCGAACTGCGTTCGCCCATCCCTAGACATAACGCTGTTCAGTGTTCTGTAACACAGTGTCCTACCATTACAGTGTTTAGACATAGCGTCAACACAGTGTTCACCCCAAACACTGATTAAACTGTCAAGACCTGGCAGCATTCACTTCCAGTGACACTGTGTTACAGAACACTGAACAGTGTTGTGTCTAAAGACACCCCTTCAGGTTTACCTCCATGCTGCTTGTACTTTCAGAAGGAGGGCTCAACTGCTCAAGGGCTCAAGCACTCAAGTGCTCAGAAGGAGGGCTCAGCTGCTCAAGGGCTCAACTGCTAAAGCAGCTCAAGGTGGCTAACAGATCATAAAATTAAATATGAAAACACAATATAAAATACAATAATAAATACAATAAAAACAAATTATCCTCATAGGGGATGTCACTGAAAATATATATATAAAACCCCCACCACACTAACCCTCAACCCCTCATCCATCTCACTCACCAAAAGCCTGGTGGAACAGCCAGGTCTTCACTTGTCGTTGAAAGGAGGAGAGGTCTGGGACCACCTGGGCTTCTGCCAAAAGAGAGTTCCACAGCCTTGGTGCGGCCACCGAGAACACCCTCTCCATAGTTGCCCCCCAGGATACCTGGGGACTTAAAGAAAGGTGCTCCCGGTGGACCACAGGGCCCAATCCAGGGCCTGGGGAGTGAGGCGGTCCCATAGGCAGGTAGGGCCTAGGCCGTATAGGGCTTTATAGGTAAGCACCAACACCCTGAATCGGGCCCAGAAGACTATAGGCAGCTTGTGCAGAGCATGGAACACTGGTGTAACGTGCTCATGGCGACCCATCCCTGTCAGGAGACAGGCTGCTGCATTCTGCACCAGCTGCAGCCTCTGAACCATCACCATGGGTAGCCCCATGTAATCGCAGTCTTGTGGTGATGAAAGCATGGATGATAGTGGCCAGGTCGGAGTCTGAGACATACGTCTGAAGCTGCCATACCAGATGTGTGAAAAGCGCTTCTCACCACAGCTTCTACCTGGACATTCAAGAGGAGCTGGATATCGAGGAACACCCCCAGGCTACAAACCTGAGGGACCAGTGGGGGGAAAAAACCCATCAATGACAGGGGATGCCACACCCACCACCTTAACCCACTAGCATCACCTTTGTCTTGTTGGGATTCAGCTTCAGTTGGCTTGCCCTCATCCAGTCCCCCCCCCCCCCCCCCCCCAGTCACCAGACACTGGGTAAGCACCGAGATTGCCAGGTTTGGGTCGGATGAAAAAGAGAGGTAGAGTTGGGTGTCATCAGCATATTGATGACACCGAACACCAAACCATCTCACAACCTCACCTAATGGCTGCATATACACATTGAACAGAAGAGGGGGCAGAATAGAACCTTGCAGAACTCCACACGAGAGGTCCCAGGGAGATGAAGAACAATTCCCGAGCGAGCACCATCCACTGAGTTCTCTTGGCCAGGAAGAAGTGGAGCCATTTGAGAACAATCCTGTCCACCCCAGCTCAGCCCTGCAAGCAAGTCACCAACATCTCATGGTCAACGTTATCGAAAGCAGCCGACAGATCTAACAAAATCAACAGGGTCAACCGAACCATGGTCCAATTCCCAGCGACGGTAGTTGACCAAAGCCAAAAGTGCAGTCTCAGTGCCATAGCCTGGACAAAAGCTGGACTGCGAGGGATCTAGAAAACTGATGCTGTTCAGATACTCCTGCAGCTGCTGAGCCACAACCCATTAAATAACCTTCCCTAAAAAGGGAATGTTAGAGACTGGCTGATTGCTGGCAAGCGAGTCAATGTCAAGTGATGGTTTCCTGAGCAGAGGCCACACCACTGCCTTCTTGAGGTAGTTCAGCACTCTGCCCTCCCAAAGGGAGGCATTGACCATCCCCATCAGCAACGACCCCAGTATCTTGGGCACGGGTCCAGTTCACAAGAGGTGGCTCTGACTGCCCCAAGAACATCCTCCACATCAGTGGGTGATACCCAATGAAATTGATCCCATGAAACCAGATAGGACGAGGTTTTCATAACCTCCTATCATACCAAACGCGGCAGTCATGGATCTGAGTTATTTTATCCACGAAGTTATAAACAAACATGTCACGGTGGGCGCTGGAAGATTCCAGTTCCAGGCGGAGGGAGGCCGGACCGACCAACCCCCTCACCACCCAGCAAAGCTCCGCTGGATGGGACTTTGTAAAGGCTATAAGGGCAGCAAAGTACCCCTTCTTTGCTGCCCGCACAGCCACGGCATAGGCTTGTAAACTAGCTCTATGTCACAATCAGTCAGCTTCAGCATGCAAACAGTGCCACCATCACTCCAACCACCGCCCTTCTTGCTTTAGCTACCTTAGGTCCTCTGTGAACCAGGGAGGCCTACAGTGCTGAGGCCAGGACCCATCCGGTCAATGCCTCAGTCAGCAAGGTGTTCCAAAGAGCAACGAGGTCATTGAGCAGGTGGTTGTCAAGATCAGAGAGTAACTCTCCAAGAGCATTCCGGAACCTTTTGGGTTTCATTAGTCTCTCAGAGCGAACCAACCGAACTGGGGGCACCTCTCGGGGGGCTGACATGCACCGGAAGACAGGCTTGCAGGAGATAATGACAAGGGCTCCGCTCACCAATGGATCCCCTGCCTCAAGGTGATATAATAAATAATGCTTGGGAAAGGGGCAGGTCATGTCAAAGGGACGGGGATCTTCTTCACTCTACCCCTTTTTGATGCAACCCTGCCCCTTTTCCGACTGTCATAATGTCTCTGTGCTCAGAAAGGGTCACAATCAGAAAGGGGTGGGATGAAGTGGCTCTCCTGTTCTCCTACTCCCAACAGTAATTCTGCCAGCACCCTTGGTGATGTTTCAGAACTTGGCCTCTTTTTTTTTTTCTTTTTTTTTAAATCTCCCTGCAAACCTGGAGTAAGTCTGCTTCTGTAACGACTTGGCGTATTTACTGTCATTTACAATAGTTAATACAGCTGATTACCATGGTTACCACACAGATGTATTATTCACCTTGTTTGTAATTTTGACTGCACACTTAGCGAGAGAGAGAGAGCAGAAAGCACATTTGAGAACTGCAGACTGTACTTACTGACCATGCAGGGGTCTTGCGGGTCAAATTAGCTAATGTTTTGAAGATGTAAAGAGCTATTTATGTGCCAAGTATTATTATTATTATTTCTATAAGGGGGGAACTTACCATGTGGAAGCTGTCACATTTCTTGAAAACATGAAACTTGTTGACCTCTAGGAGGAATATTATGTGTGGGTTCATGCAGTAGTCTCACCCTTATGACCACTGCCATTTAATGACCCTGGGCCAGAGTTGCTCTTCTGCAAAATGGAGATATTGTTTATTTAGACTACAACCTGTTTTGGTTTTGGACTGTCTCTTAATATATTTCTGCCGCATAGTCCCTAATAGGCCCTGATCTTGATTGGGTCTACAACTGGTGTTCTAGAACTAGGGGCAGTAACACTTCGGTTGGATGGGTCTAGATGCTGTTTTAGGTGTCACATTAATACTAAGGATTCAGTTCTCCACTGTTAAAGTCAATGGGAGCTAAACTATTAATTTCAATAGATGGAGGATTGAGTCCTAAATATTTACTTATTTATAAATATTTGTTAGCCGTCCCCTCATGCCTACAGCATCTCGGGGCGACTTACAGCATAAAAAACACACAATAGAATTCATTAAAAGAATGTTTTAAAAATACAACCCCCCTCAACATAAAAACTCTTCAAAAATCCCCCACCCCCCATCCCACCCTCCCCTCTGAAGGCCTGCGTGAACAGCCAGGTCTTGCAGGCTCGCCGAAACACCAACAGACATGGAGCCAGACGGGCTTCCNTCACCAGACACTGGGTAAGCACCGAGATTGCCAGGTTTGGGTCGGATGAAAAAGAGAGGTAGAGTTGGGTGTCATCAGCATATTGATGACACCGAACACCAAACCATCTCACAACCTCACCTAATGGCTGCATATACACATTGAACAGAAGAGGGGGCAGAATAGAACCTTGCAGAACTCCACACGAGAGGTCCCAGGGAGATGAAGAACAATTCCCGAGCGAGCACCATCCACTGAGTTCTCTTGGCCAGGAAGAAGTGGAGCCATTTGAGAACAATCCTGTCCACCCCAGCTCAGCCCTGCAAGCAAGTCACCAACATCTCATGGTCAACGTTATCGAAAGCAGCCGACAGATCTAACAAAATCAACAGGGTCAACCGAACCATGGTCCAATTCCCAGCGACGGTAGTTGACCAAAGCCAAAAGTGCAGTCTCAGTGCCATAGCCTGGACAAAAGCTGGACTGCGAGGGATCTAGAAAACTGATGCTGTTCAGATACTCCTGCAGCTGCTGAGCCACAACCCATTAAATAACCTTCCCTAAAAAGGGAATGTTAGAGACTGGCTGATTGCTGGCAAGCGAGTCAATGTCAAGTGATGGTTTCCTGAGCAGAGGCCACACCACTGCCTTCTTGAGGTAGTTCAGCACTCTGCCCTCCCAAAGGGAGGCATTGACCATCCCCATCAGCAACGACACCAGTATCTTGGGCACGGGTCCAGTTCACAAGAGGTGGCTCTGACTGCCCCAAGAACATCCTCCACATCAGTGGGTGATACCCAATGAAATTGATCCCATGAAACCAGATAGGACGAGGTTTTCATAACCTCCTATCATACCAAACGCGGCAGTCATGGATCTGAGTTATTTTATCCACGAAGTTATAAACAAACATGTCACGGTGGGCGCTGGAAGATTCCAGTTCCAGGCGGAGGGAGGCCGGACCGACCAACCCCCTCACCACCCAGCAAAGCTCCGCTGGATGGGACTTTGTAAAGGCTATAAGGGCAGCAAAGTACCCCTTCTTTGCTGCCCGCACAGCCACGGCATAGGCTTGTAAACTAGCTCTATGTCACAATCAGTCAGCTTCAGCATGCAAACAGTGCCACCATCACTCCAACCACCGCCCTTCTTGCTTTAGCTACCTTAGGTCCTCTGTGAACCAGGGAGGCCTACAGTGCTGAGGCCAGGACCCATCCGGTCAATGCCTCAGTCAGCAAGGTGTTCCAAAGAGCAACGAGGTCATTGAGCAGGTGGTTGTCAAGATCAGAGAGTAACTCTCCAAGAGCATTCCGGAACCTTTTGGGTTTCATTAGTCTCTCAGAGCGAACCAACCGAACTGGGGGCACCTCTCGGGGGGCTGACATGCACCGGAAGACAGGCTTGCAGGAGATAATGACAAGGGCTCCGCTCACCAATGGATCCCCTGCCTCAAGGTGATATAATAAATAATGCTTGGGAAAGGGGCAGGTCATGTCAAAGGGACGGGGATCTTCTTCACTCTACCCCTTTTTGATGCAACCCTGCCCCTTTTCCGACTGTCATAATGTCTCTGTGCTCAGAAAGGGTCACAATCAGAAAGGGGTGGGATGAAGTGGCTCTCCTGTTCTCCTACTCCCAACAGTAATTCTGCCAGCACCCTTGGTGATGTTTCAGAACTTGGCCTCTTTTTTTTTTTCTTTTTTTTTAAATCTCCCTGCAAACCTGGAGTAAGTCTGCTTCTGTAACGACTTGGCGTATTTACTGTCATTTACAATAGTTAATACAGCTGATTACCATGGTTACCACACAGATGTATTATTCACCTTGTTTGTAATTTTGACTGCACACTTAGCGAGAGAGAGAGAGCAGAAAGCACATTTGAGAACTGCAGACTGTACTTACTGACCATGCAGGGGTCTTGCGGGTCAAATTAGCTAATGTTTTGAAGATGTAAAGAGCTATTTATGTGCCAAGTATTATTATTATTATTTCTATAAGGGGGGAACTTACCATGTGGAAGCTGTCACATTTCTTGAAAACATGAAACTTGTTGACCTCTAGGAGGAATATTATGTGTGGGTTCATGCAGTAGTCTCAACCTTATGACCACTGCCATTTAATGACCCTGGGCCAGAGTTGCTCTTCTGCAAAATGGAGATATTGTTTATTTAGACTACAACCTTTTTTGGTTTTGGACTGTCTCTTAATATATTTCTGCCGCATAGTCCCTAATAGGCCCTGATCTTGATTGGGTCTACAACTGGTGTTCTAGAACTAGGGGCAGTAACACTTCGGTTGGATGGGTCTAGATGCTGTTTTAGGTGTCACATTAATAATAAGGATTCAGTTCTCCACTGTTAAAGTCAATGGGAGCTAAACTATTAATTTCAATAGATGGAGGATTGAGTCCTAAATATTTACTTATTTATAAATATTTGTTAGCCGTCCCCTCATGCCTACAGCATCTCGGGGCGACTTACAGCATAAAAAACACACAATAGAATTCATTAAAAGAATGTTTTAAAAATACAACCCCCCTCAACATAAAAACTCTTCAAAAATCCCCCACCCCCCATCCCACCCTCCCCTCTGAAGGCCTGCGTGAACAGCCAGGTCTTGCAGGCTCGCCGAAACACCAACAGACATGGAGCCAGACGGGCTTCCTCCCGGAGGGAATTCCAGAGCCTTGGCCCGGCCAATGAGAACACCTTCTCCATTGTGGCCCCCCGCTTTACATGAGAGACCTCCAAAAAGGTGCCCCCAGTGGACCGCAGGGGTGCGGAAGGCAAGGCGGTCCCCGAGATATGGGGGGTCCAGACCGCGTAGGGCTTTATAGATCAACACTAGCACCTTGAATCGGGCTCGGTACACTATAGGCAACCAGTGCAGAGTACGGAGCACAGGCGTTCTGTACTCCCGCCTTCCCGTCCCCATAAGGAGACGGGCCACCGCATTCTGCACCAGCTGCAGCCTCTGAACCAGAAACAAGGGAAGCTCCATGTACAGCACATTGCAGTAGTCTAGCCTTGAGGTGATGAATGAGGTCAGGCCTGGAAATGTATGGACACAGCCTCTGTACCAGATACAGCTGGTGGAAGGCAGCCTTAGCCACCATCTCTACCTGCCGATCCAGCCGGAGTTTCGAGTCCAACACCACCCCCAGACTCCGAACCTGCTGGGCTACAGGAGGGTGGATCCCCCCCCCTACCAGGGGAACCAGTACCTCCCTTGCCCTACCCACCACCTCCATCTTATCAGGATTGAGCTTCAGTCTGTTCTGCTGTATCCAATCCGCCACAGCCTCCAAACATTGGGAAAGTAATGAGACAGCAGGACCTGGGTCAGTTGAAAACAAGAGGTACAGCTGAGTATCGTCAGCATATTGGTGACATTGCACCCCGAATCCTCTCACGACCTCCCCCAGGGGCTACATATATACATTAAATAATAGCGGAGACAAGATCGAATCCTGAAGAACGTCACAAGTCAAGGCCTGGGGGCTTGATGTGTCAGCCCCCAGCACCACCTGCTGGCTTCTCCCTGAGAGGAATGAGCGGAACCACCTTAGGACAGTCCTGTCCAGACCCCCCAGGTCTTGCAGCCGTCTCAGCAGCAGCCCATGGTCCACGGTGTCAAATGTGGACGAGAGATCTAGCAGGATCAAGAATGTTGAACATCCTGCATCCATCTCCCGGCGGAGATCATCCACCAAGGCCACCAACGCTGTCTCCGTACCATAGCCGGGGCGGAACCCAGATTGAAAAGGGTCCAGGAAACCAACGCTGTCGAAATGCGCGTGGAGCTGCAGTGCCACTGCCCATTCAATAACCTTCCCTAAAAAGGGAAGATTAGAGATGGGTTGGTAGCTGGCGAGTGCGTCCACATCTAAAGATGCCTTCTTCAGCAGGGGGCGCACCACCGCCTCCTTGAGACTGGGTGACAATCTCCCCTGTCGAAGGGACGCGTTCACTACCCTCGTCAGCACCGTCCCCAAAGTCTCTCTGGAGGCTTTCACCAACCAGGAAGGGCACGGATCTAGTTCACAACTAGTGGCTCTGACAGACCCCAGGACATTCACCATATCAGCCAGCATCACTTCCTGAAACTCATCCCAGAAAGATCAACCAGACGGTGCCTCCATAACCTCATGCCCCTCGCTTACTGCTTCCAATCCGGTGTCAAAGTTACTCTGTATAAATTTCTATATGTTGTGACTCTGTCTTCCCCTCTCAGTCAGAGTTCCCCAGGGCTCTGTCCTTGGCCCTCTTCTTGTCTTGCTTTACACTCTGTCTTTAAGCAAACTCATAGTCTCACAGCTCCCACTATTGCCTATATGCTGATGACACCCAACTCTGTCCCTCCACTCTCACCCTCCATCCAGTCTTGTACCCGTAACTGTCTTTCTGACATATCTGTTTGGATGTTTATTTACTTTTATTTATTTATAAGATAATTTAATACCCCACCCCTCCTGCTCCAAGCAGCCCAGGGTGGCTTACAATATTAAAACACATAACAGTAAAATCATAAAGTACAAAAAAAGGGAGGCACCAAACCGTCCCCCTCCCTCCCTCATCCCAGCCTACACCCCCTCTCCCTCGCCAAAAGCCAGGCAGAACAGCCAGGTCTTACACATACGACGGAAGGAAGGGAGATCTGGGGCCACCCGGGTCTCCACTGGGAGGGAGTTCCACAGTCTAGGTGCAGTCACTGAGAACACCTTCTCCATAGAGGGGGACCTCGAGAAGGGCACTCCCAGTGGACCGCAACTTCCACCATCATCTACAGCTTAACATGACCAATACTGAACTTCCATCTTCTTTGTCTTCACTTTCTGAAGAGAAACCATCTTCTCGCTCTTCACTTTGTTTCTATTGATGGTGTCCCCATCCAGCCTGTCCCCAGGTATGTAGTCTGAGGCTGCTTCCACTCATGCTGATCATTGCATGAGATATTATCTCACACAAAGGCAGCAGTCACAGAAGATTCCTGCAGGGTTGAACACGCATGTTCTTTTCTTTCTGGGTTTTTTGGCCAGTGTGAAATCACATTACTGTAAGGGATCTGTTATTAAATTTCATGGATCCATGCACTTGTTAGATTTCTTGGGGAATTGCCACGGGAGGAATGTGGCAGGGCTGCAGGTGTGTGCCTTGTACATGGGCTTTGAAAGCAGCCCCTTTAAGAACTAGAGGGCGAAGGAACCAGCAGGCAGCTAGAGAGAGGGCACATAGGTGACTGGTAACTGTCAATAGTAGGGGCTGGGCAGGGGTTCTATAGGGCTTCCAAAAATCTGAGGAGGCACATGCAACCCCATGCCCTCCCTACGAATTGCCTATGAGAGGTCTGCAGAGTGGAGCAGCTGCTGGTGGGCTGTGGGAGGGGAATGCTACAGCCCAGCATGAAATTGACCTGAAATTGACAAGCAGGATGGCGCAGCCCAGAGAGAGCTAGAGACTGAGGCGAGGCTGAGAGCTAGTGAGCTCACCTGGGGAAAGGTACTTTGGAACCCCAAGGGGGTTGTTGAACTGGGAGCTGGATGCTGGGGCCTGGGTAGCACCCTGTAACAAGGACTAACAGCATTACAAATAATGCAAGCCTCCACACCTTCTAATTTTAGCGTAAGTTAAATGTTAAATCCACCACATGCACCCATTCCAACATAATACAGAACTCACATTACTGTCAGAGAAGGATTTCACTACCCTGATATCTGTGATGAAAATCACAGAAGTTTTCATGACAACTCAGAAAAGGCGCATACACACATTATTAAATTTCCTGTAAGACAGAAAATAAAATTAAATAGTGTAACATGTGCAAGCACCCTGAGATTCAACTTTGATTCCTCCATCTCTTTTGCACCTCATATTGACTCTGTTAAGGCCTGTTGCTTCTCCCTACATGACATTGGGTGTTTTTACACACACATTTCTCCTGCATGTTTGCTGTTACATTCTGAACTTTCTGTGTGTCTAAATCACTCACCCAGATCTTAAACATCTGGCTCTTTGAACTTCTGCATAGAACTTCTCCCAGAACAAATGTGTGTAAAAAGTTCTCCTGGTAAACTGCTTTGCTCCAGGTAGCTGTGGTCACTTGGTTTCCATGGCAGCCCCTCACATCTACAGCTGCGGCTACTTTTAGACTGCCTCAGGGCAGGGTTTGTGTGAAGAATGCATCAGGAACTTACTTGTGAACTTGTAAACCCAGAAGATTGAAAGACCAGCACTTTAAGGTGTGTGTAAAAATGCCGATTGCTTTCCTACTTGTCCCACTGTCGAAGCTAATTCATGCTCTTGTCTTCTCTCACCTTGACTGTGGCAACCTCATTATTGACCTTCCCTACTTTCACCGTGACCCTCTCACTTCTGTTCAACACTTCACTGACTGCCAAGGTCATCCACCTCATTTTAATCACATTCAACCCCTTCTCTTATCTCTCTAACGGCTCTCTCTCCCACTTCACAATCAGCACAAACATCTTGCCCTCCTCACCTTCAAAGATCTTCATGTCTCCTCCCTGCCTTTCTTCCCTCATTTCCAGCTAGGTTTCCATCCAGGAACTTCACTTCTCCTTTGCCACTGCCTTCACCTTCACACCAAGTCTCCTGCTCTTCTTTATCCCTTCTCCCATGCTGCCCCTTATCCCTGGAAAACTCTCCCTGAGCACATACACACTTTACTTCCTTCTCTCTGTGACAAATGTACCTCTTCCACCAGGCTTTCCCTTGCTCTGCACCCCAGTTCATCGTTCACTGTTGATTCTAATTTTATTCTTCGGGGTTCCCTTCCTCTCCTTGAATCTAGGATAAGTACATGCACCAGCAATTTCTCATCTCTTTCTCTATGTTCTGCTCCCACTTGGTGTCCCCTCCCTTGTCCATTCTAGGTTCTAAGCCCCTCAAAGCAGTAGCCAATCTCTACTCACAACGGTTCAGTATCAGGCGTATTGCTGGTGCTAAATTATACTACTGCTAATAATTTGCTCATAATAATGCCATGCGTTTTAGCTTTCTTCTCTTTGACATCACCTCTGAGATGTCTCACCATCAGGGTAAGCTTAACCAGGTCAGTACTGCAGATCTCTGAGCACCGCTGCTGGGCCTGCTAACCCAGACAGTCATACCATAGAATGCATTTCACATGTGTATTTCCCCTAAGGCTTGAGCTACTGGCAGACAGAACAAGGTTTCAACTACAAGGGACCTTTCACATGCTAAAATCTTGTTATTTGTATTCCTTGGTTTTTTTATTTATAAAAACATAATTATTTCTGTAGCTGCACTTCGAGGGTCTTGTGAAGGATGAGACAAGGTTTGGATATCAAACAAGAATGATTTTGGCTTTTATCTAATTCCTTTGAGCTTTTCAAGTAACATTCTCAACCTCCAGAAGACAACTTCCCTTAGGCAAAGCCTTTTTGTCAGTCCCTTGAGTAGATGCTTAATACAGGGTTTTCTGTATTATTAATCAGGTATCTATTGTATTTCTTTTGCTTCCTTCTTTATATCCATTTGTAAAAAATAGTAAAACAAATAAAGACCCCGATTCTCTGCTATTCCATCATGAAAGAAGGTGGGTGTAACAGGGTGGCTAAGGAGCCCTTCACCTTTAAGACCTGAGAGCCAGCAGACGGGCAAGAGCCCTTTAAATAGACCCACCAATTTAAAAGGGGCAACTGAAGGGCTCATGCCGTTCAGGTCCAGCTGGGCCGCTTGAGGCTTCCTGGTCTGAGCCTGGGGCCCAGTTCAGAGGAGATACAGCGGGCAGGTATGGACAGGACACCCCAAGGCCAGGCAAGGCAGTCTCATTGCAGTGGGAGTTTCCAGGATATGGGCTTGTGATTTACTGAGCTCTGCCAGTCTAGGAGCAGCTTAGAGGTGAAAGGGTAGCAAATTTTGTACCCACAGGTAATGCCCAAAATTTCAGGCAGCCTATCAGTTACTCAATTGGTATCTACATGCTGAGACAGGTAACGGACTACCCAAAACAATGGGTATTACCATTTCTGAGTAACCCAACTTTCTTTGTACCAATTCATTTAGGCTTACCGTGTTACTGTTTTAGGCCACTTGGTCATGTTACATGGATGGGGGAACTTCTGTGAGGGCAATCACAGCTGTATTCTCATGGGAATTAGTGTGTGTAGGAATGCACTATTCCATTTTTATGCCACAAGAACACTCATGCAGGACCAGGTCCCTCAGTATAGCTTTTCCAATCACGGGTGTTCTCACGGCATAAAAGCAGAATAGCGCTTTTCCACATGTACTAATTCCCATGAGAATACAGCTGCAATTGGTGTAAGAACATAATTAGTGCCATACTGGGTCAGACCAATGGTCCATCGAGCCCAGCACCTGTCTCCGACAGTGGCCAGAGAACCATTATAATATCTTCAGTTTTATTCTCCATCCCTTTGTGAATAATTCTTAATGTTCCGTTTGCTTTTTTTATGGCGGCTGCTCACTGAGGTGAGGATTTCAATGTCTTGTCTACAATGACTTCAAGTTTATTTAATTTATTTCAATTTTCTTTTATCCTGCAACCCTCTTGCTCACAGAGCAGCTCTGGGCGGCTCACACACACACAATCAATTATTCATAAATAAAACATAATTAACAATTTAAAATTCATTAAAAAAACTAAAAATATACTAAAAAGGGCAGAAATAATCCCCTCCTCCTTTAATCCACCCCACCCTACCCGTCTCCCTCTCCAAAGGCCCGGTGGAACAGTCAGGTCTTACACTGTCTTTGGAAAGAGGGGAGGTCTGGGGCCAGGCAGGCCTCCACTGGGAGGGAACTCCACAGCCTAGAAGCAACCACCGAGAATGCCCTACACATTGCCACCACCCAGGAAACCTGGGGGACTTCAAGTCAGGCGTCCCCAACTGACCGCAGGGGCTGAGATATGACCTGGGTCGGAGATGGTCACGCAGGTAAGCAGGGCCCAGCATGTTTATATTTAGTTTAGATTATTTTTCCCTATGTGCATCCCTTTGCACTTGTGAACATTAAATTTTATCTGCGATTTAGATACCAAGTCACCCAGTCTCACAAGATCCTCCTGCAATTCTTCACAATCCACTCATGTTTTAACTACCTTCAATAACTTTGTCTCATCTGAAAATTTGATCACCTCATTCTTTACTCCTCTTTCCAGATCATTAATGAATAATAAACAACATGGAAGTGCTACCTCTCTCCCTCCCTGTGTAATGTGAAAAAGTGACCTTAGTGTTTTTCTGAATGTCCATGTTTCATCATTGTGCACACACACGAGGGGTCATGGAAAAAGCAATGGATGAATGGAAATGGACAGAAAAACATTAAGTTGGTAACTCAGTAAATAGCACAGAATGGAAAATGGTAACTCACGTAACTCATCAGGCACTAAAACGGTGCCATATAATGTTGAATCCATCCAAGATGGTTTGGAATACAGCAATTTTGATAAGAATACGCATTTTTGTGGGTACTTGTTTCAGCTCAAGCACCATCCCAAACCGTGGGTAAAAACTAGCCTGAAACAAGATCTCATGTTTCTCAAGAATCTTGACAAGAACCAACTTCTCGATGGGATTCCCGAGAAAGAGAATGAACCAAGAATTGACCAATTCTTGACCCGTTATCATGAGATCCTTGGTAACCTGAAAATACCATAAAAACACTCTGAGCATGTGCAAAATGACAGCTGCAGCTGTTCTGTGCATGCATGGCTCGTTTCCAAGATGGTGTGGGCCACATCGGTGCCATTTTGGAAAAGAGAAGCCAGTTTTGAGCAAATCAGCTTTCCTTTTCCAAAATGGCACTGATGTGGCCCACACCGTCTTAGAAAAGGGCTGCGCAGAACAGCTGCTGTGACCATTTTGCGCATGTTTAGAGCGTTTTTAGGGATTTTAAAGTTTTCTGAGAATCTTGCGAGTATCTCAAACCCTTAGTGAGAATGTAACGAGATCTTGCTATGGACCCACCAGCATGTGTGTTTAAGTGCTGCCAGATGTTAACCTGGGACTGCCACAGGGTGGGTAGGTGGCTAGTCCAGGCTACATCCTCAGAAAATCTCTGAGTATGCATTCTGGGCTAAGGGCTACCCACGTGGGCCAACAAAGCACATGTGTTCAGCTTCACCTCAGGACAGGGGCCGCCATGGCTGACTGCCATGACTGACCATCATGATGGGGGGCAAGACACTAGGGATGGGCGAACGTGCTTCGGCAGTTCAGAGTTCGGTCTGAACTCGGCCTGTTCGGATGACCTAACTCGAACCCGAACGCGAACATACCGAACACCGAAAGGCGAAATGGCTGAACAGTTTGGTCAGTTCGGATCACGTTCGGATGAGTTCGGGTGGCAAAAAAAGGTTCACTGGAAGGTCAAACATTACAGGGAGGTGTCAGTCACTGAGGAGCAGACTTCCAGGCACCAGGGGTGGAGAGGCTTGCAAGAAACAAAACTAATTATCTGCCTCCCCCCTTCCCAACACCTTCTGAGCTAGTCACTGTTCCTGAA
>QEPC01010260.1:2172854-2196520 GCA_003113815.1 Sphenodon punctatus
GAACCGAACGGATGAACCGAACGCAGCCGAACCGAACGGATGAACCGAACGCAGCCGAACCGAACGGATGAACCGAACGCAGCCGAACCGAACGGATGAACCGAACGCAGCCGAACCGAACGGATGAACCGAACGCAGCCGAACCGAACGGATGAACCGAACGCAGCCGAACCGAACGGATGAACCGAACGCAGCCGAACCGAACGGATGAACCGAACGCAGCCGAACCGAACGGATGAACCGAACGCAGCCGAACCGCGATCTGTTCACCCATCCCTACAAGACACTGGAAGCAGGGCAGGAGCGGGGCTGGCCACCTGCACATTTGTTTAGCAACTTGCCCTACCTGGGACCTATGGGTGGTGGGACAGCTGTCCGGCTATAGGCATGTTAGTTTGGTGCCCCTACCTGGGCTGTGTTAGAGGCAGTTTCCCAGGCTGGGCCAGGGAGCTTTCGCGCCACCTGCACATCTGTTTTTACCTTGTGTCAGTTGGAACTATCCAGAATGCAGCATGTTTCAGCATATAAAGTCAGAGTGAGTAAGAGGGTTGTCGTCACCTCAGAATAACAACCTGTAGGAATAAGATTTATGACAGAGATGGGGAGGCCCCAGCTTGTGGGCCAAATCCAGCCAATGGCTCATTTTTATTTGGCCCCTTTCCAATTCCTGGATCTGGCTCACAGATCCAGCTCCTGCCCCCAAGCACAGAAGACGTGAACATAGGAAGAATGGAGTGAAGAGGAGGACATGAACTCTGGGATAGGGCGTAGATCTATGGCAGAGGTGGGGAACCTCAGGCCTGGGGGCCAAATGCAGCCCTCGGCAAGTTTTTAAGAGGCCCTTTTCCAGGGCCTAGATCTGACCCCTGGATCCAGTCTCTACCCCCAAGCACTGAAAACCTGAGCTCAGGATAATGGGGCAGAGAAGAGGGTCCGCTCACCAGCATAGGGGACAGATCCACGGCACAGATCCATGATCTGGGCCTTCCTTCTCTTGGATCCATCTGTTAAGCACCCCCCCCCCCAAACCTGTATGTGGCCCTCAGAGCTCGTACTAATTTTCAAGGTGGCCCCTGGGACAGAAAAGGTTTCCCACCCTTGATCTATGGTATAGTTCAGTGATCTGGAGCCTTCCCTTTTCCCCCTCACCCTGAACAAACATAAGCACTCACATCCAAGCCAAGCGCGTGCACCTGAGACCTCGCATCTTCGTGAATGTTACACTCCTTATCCCTCCCTCTGTTCCCCTTCCTTTGTTCCCGCCCCCATCTCTCAGATTGTAAGCCCTAGGGCAGGGACCGTATCTATTCAATTACTTCGTAAAGCGCCAGGTACATTGCTTGCGCTATATAAATGCTTGATAATAATAATAAATAATAGTCCCCAACACCTATCCAGCCCATGGAGCTTATATTGGCCCACAGGAGGGGAAATGTCCCCCACCCCTGACAATCCACCTCTAAATGCTTGAGATAAATGATGGCTGGCGATTGGTGCTCCCTCAAGGGGTCTGAGCTCATTCCTCCCCATTGTATTCCATGCAGTTTTGTGGCCATTAGCAAGGGCAGAATTTGTATCTTTAAAAAAAAACAAAAAAACCCCAACCCCAATTTCTTATCAACATTACAAGACACTGTGAAATTGCACTTTTAAATATTTCCCCCCTCTGTTATCTCCATTACATAAGGCTGGGCAATAAAATCTCCAACAATTTAGCTTGCTTGATGTATAGAACAGTAAACAGATACTGAGTCAAAGAGAAAGGGCGGGGGGAAATGCCCTGGAGAAAAGTATGAATGAGCTTGAAAAGGACAAATAAAACAGCAGAAACATTTATATTGGTCTCCCCTACTGCTCTGAACAAAACAATTATGAGATAAGAGAGGCACGAACGGGAGGAAATTCTTTCATTTTTCACATTGGAAGCTAGAAAGATTCAATAGCCTGTTTATGAAGAACAATAAAGAAGATACATGAACTCGGTAAAGAGGTTGTTACAAATATATTGGGACATTTGGAAAGGCTAGGATTTTTTTGTTTGGGGATTTTTTTTCTTTGCTATAGTGCTGCCACTAAGTTTTTAAGGATTCCCCCACCCCCTAGAAAACAATAACTGGCAAGAGTGGTTTGTTACAACTGGCAGAAAGAGTTATCACTTTTATTTAGGATTTGGAAATGCAATCAAAGAGGGGCAGATGGGAGCCTGAATTAAATGAAGCTTAAACAAGCAAGAAAAATATCTGCCACCTTTTAAACAAAACAAAACCACCCAACCAAAGTTGTCTCCTTCTTAATTTGGAACTATTAAAAACAACAACAGGAAACAATTCCCTATATGCAATTGTGCAAAACCTGGTAGGGGCGGGATGCTGGTTCTACCAGATGGAAAGTGTTCGGTTTTTTCCCATTTGGTAGGTGTTCTTTTATTTTTGATCTGAAATGCTTGCCCTTTTGAAATTGTGCAATTTAGCACATTCAATTTGCCATCCTGAAAATGAAACTTGATGTTTAGAAAAACAGACAAACAAGATATCGTGCAGAATTTCTCCTCTCTTGAGTAACGGATGGAACAAGATTATATATTTGTATGCTACTTTCAAGATCCTCAATTTGTCACATGAATGTAGTGACTTGCAGAAATAATCCAGGCATGGTCGTGCAGTATAGAAATGGAGGAATGTTATTTCATTAGCAAAACTCTAGCAGGCTGCTCGACAGGTAAACTAAAGCAACTTCTAGTTGTGCTGTTGTTCCTTTATTATCATGTGGTAGCCTGAATGATGGGGCATTCAATTTATATTACATTATATTACACTCTATTGGCTGCCATCCTAAAAGCACTAGCGCTGTGAAGTTACCTTGACTTACATACAGCTCTGCTTGTGCAAGTGGTTTTCGAACCATAGCTAGACAGTATTAGCTAGAGATTAAACATGTAGTGGGTTTATTATTCGTAAGTATTATTATTTGTATATTTGGTTAGCTCCTTTGGGTACCCAATTAATATCCACAACCAAAATGAGTACTCCAATGTCAATTCTTTGGACAGTCGGTTTCTTTTTTCCCCTTCAAATGTTTTTGTTGTTGTTGTTTCAGTTGTTTGGTCATTCCAGTCTTTAGGTTACTTCTGCTCTACATGAGCAATAGTGCTAATACTTCAGAAATACATAACAAAAAGTCCAAAATGAACAAACAACCTTAATGAATGAGCTGGGGGAAAAAAGAGAAACTAGATTAACCAAAACGGTTACCTGACAGAGTGTAAACAGATATCGGTTATTATTGGTTCAGGGAGGGTATATTTGACAAGTTTAACCATTTTGTGTTGTATGTTGTGTTATGTTATTAATTTGTCTTGTAGTAGTTAAGTCTAACCTCAAGTTTCCATTGAGGACTGGTCCTGATTTTGAGGCCTGTGCGACCCAATGCAAATCTAACAGCACCCAACTGGTCCTATCAGACTCAAGTCAGGTCTGACACACTCCTGGCCCCTAAGGTTCAGACTCTGCAGCTGTGGAAGGCCTAGTTCCCCTAACTTCCCTCACAGAGCACTGTGGTGTCATGGTGCTCCATGGTGGGAGGGGCTACTTGGACATACTGGGACTAAGCTCAGACCCCAGTGCTGACTCAGGCCAAGCTTGTGTAGCATTGAAATGAAACCGCCATTCCATGTTTGAGGAAATTTTCTGCATTTTTGGAACATCGGATGGAATTCTGCCATGGATATAAGCTGCAGTAGAATTCCTTCCGAAGTTCTGACTGTAGGACATTGCCTTTTTTTGCCCTGCACATGTGCAAAATGGTGGTGTGCATACTGCAAAAAATGGTACAGGGTGCCACCATTTTGCACATGGGGGGGATCAATCCAGATCTCTGGCAAAACGTGGACCAGATCATATTCCAGTCCACATTTTGCTGAAATGCTTGGAACAGCTGGATTGCTTCAGCCTTAGGCTTGGGTCCAAATTTCTGGCCTGAGCAGGGCTCTAGCCTTACTGTTCAACAACTGTATAAACACATATAGAAACAGTTCACACCCCAATTCAGTGACTTTTGAGAACATCCTGACACCCTCCTGTCCCCAGCTTCTGTGTTGCCCCCAACCTGCAAAGAGGAAGAAGAGTGGGGCTGAAAGACGAAGGCAAAGTGTGGGTTCATGGAACTTAAGTTGTAAGTGAGCACAATATGCGAGACTGTACAATGTCTTTACTGCTAACATGCCATGGACGTTAAGGCAGGAGCCTTAACTTGCAACTTCCATGCTTTTTAGTGCATGATTGAGTTTGCAAGAGCCTTAACTCTTGTTGTAAACCAGAGATGTTTTGCTCATGGAATACTTTACTTAAGGTGCAATTGAGCAACATTACAATATCTGAAATACACTTCCTATCACCTTTGTTTCTGCAAACATTGTAAAACCATAATAGCTAGAATCTGTCTTTTTATTATTTAAACCAACCTAAGACAAAGAAGCAACTGGGCTTGTCAAACCCTTGACCAATCGTCTCCCAAATAAAGTCTGTAAATAATAATATTTTCCACACTTCAAACTCTGCTGCAGGAAAAAAACCAAAATAAAGACTGAACAGGAAGTGTCAGAGTTGTGGGGCAGGGCCACCTCCGCTGGTGCTGTGGTCGGGGGGCCTGCAGGCCACTCCCTCGTTCCCCCCCATACTGGGGTGGCGGGGGGGACCTCAGGGAGCTCCCCCCAGGGGACGGCAGTGGAGCTGGGCACTTCTCAGGAACCGGGGAGTGCTCGAGGATTCCATGAAGCCGTGCTGACAGGCGGCATAGTCAGAACGGGTTGCCAGGGCAACCCCTAACAAAACCACCACCTCTGCAGCATCCCGGGGGCAAGGCCCTGAGGATGCAACAAGAAGTCTGGAGCCAATGAAGTGATCAGCACGACTCCAGGTCAAGCAGGGGGGCAAGGCTGGAGACATAAAAGCCAGCAACAGCTGTAGCGGAGTGCTGGTGATCAGAGCATCTGAAAGACTAGCTCCCACGAGCAACCTAAGTGTGGTTTATGTGTTTGGTGCTTGATATTTACTGTATTGTAGTTCCTGTTTGACTTACTACATCCCCTGTGACCCTTGAGTGGACCTTTCCCTTTCCAATTGCCCTTCCTATTGTGAGAGTGAGAGGAGAGTGTGTGCGATTGTGCTTGCACCATTCCCTGGGTCCTCATTTCCCTTCCCCCTGTCTCTGCAGTGTGCGTCCTTCCCCTCCATCCCTTGGGAACCTTGCCCCTGTCATAGGGATAGGGGGAAGAGAAGGAGAAAGGGAAAAGACAGGGACCCACGCACCGGGGTTTGGCCGCCAAGGGCCAAGAAACACGCTCTGACCTGGCTCTGTCAGGACATTCGAGGGTAAGCAACCCATCAGGATAGTGAGGTGGCCACTAGATCTCAAAGAGGTCAGGCCGCTATCATAATTTGGAACAGAGCATGAACTCCCAGGAGCACCCCCCCGCCCCGCTCAATACCACTCCAATCTCGCTGCAGTCCACAGGGTAGGGGACAAGCCATGAGGAAGGAGGAACAAGGAGGAGAGATGGAAGCTCTCACTCCAGGAAGGGGGGGGGGGGGGAAAGGGGCGATCTGCCACTCCACACTCTGCTCTCATGTTCGCACAAGCACTCACAAGGAATAGACACAAGAGCTCAAACACACCACAGTCGCACTCAAGTTGGAGAACAGGGACAAAGACAAAACTTCACTTAGCTTGCATTGGGGCCAGTCTCTCAGTGCTCTGATTATCGGCGCTGTGTTGGCCACAGTGCTGGTGTTGTATACCCCCAGGCCCCGCCCCCTGACGGGTTGTATGCATGCAGAGCCCCATGGTGTAGGCTCTGCTGTGGTGGAGGGGAGGGGCTGCATGGGATCGCTCGGGTCTGGTGTTACCTTGGCAACCTGCTGGATTGCCATGCCCCCTGATCTTGCCCGTCCCCATTGGCCGCAAGTCGTGCCGCTGGCTGTGCGTGCGTTGGGGGGTGGGCAGCCTGCCGGCGTGATGAAGAGCGTTGCCGGCCCCACCGGCCGCAGCTGGGGGCTGTGACAGCCCCCTTTGTGCCCCCATCATTCGCTCACCATCTCCCCAAACCCCATGCACCCTGCGAGCAAGTGAGTGGAAGAGAACACATTTGGGGTATCTCTAGTCTTATTTGGTTCTGCGCCCTATGAGGATAGTGGCCTGATTCCTGTGGAGTCTAAAGGGCCAAAATACTATCCTGACGGGCGGTTTTCCCACACGCATCTCCTTGCAGACCTTAAGACTAAAGGTGGGCTTGCTCCCTTTTCAGTTTCCTCTCTTTCCCCTACCCCCGTGACAGGAGATGGATTAACTCACTCAGAAACTTTTTTGAGGGGGAGGCACTGGCAGCTAACTGGCTTGTGTGGAACTCAAGCCTTCACCCTCTCTCAAAATCCAGGGCAGCTCCTTCCCCAAACCCCTCCCCCAGATGACCCCAGAAGCCCCTTTCCCCCAGATGCCTCCAGCAGCCTCTTCCCCAAACCCTCCCCCAGCAGTCCCTTCCCCCAAACCCTCCCACAGATGCCTCCAGGCATGGTCCCAGGCCACACCAGTCACTTCCCGCCCCCCCCCCCATCCAAAAGCCCCTAGGCAGCTGACTCGAGGTAGGCAACGGGTGCCAGGGAAGAGGCAGCTAGGGTTCTCCCTCCTCCTCGTGTTCCTTGGCGGTGGGCAGCCAAGGCAGCCAGCAAGAAGATAAGCACAGTGCACTTGGCAGGCAGCACCGCTGTGCACGCATAACGTGATGCCGTCAGCCAGCAGGGACTGCCCCGTGCTCAACAACCCAGCTTGGGGACGGGGCCAGGAGGGAGGCCGGGGGTGGTGTCTCTTAATTACCTGCCGCTGCAGAGAAGAGCATAGCGCCGGTGGCCACTAAAGAATCCTTATCCCCCGCCACTTGACCCCTGAGTACAGGAACTGAGCGGAGCCCAAACTGGGTAGCCGCCCAGGGCTGCACTGAGCAGTCTCATGGATGGCGGGGGGGTGGGATGGTGCTGGTGACAGGCAGGCAGGACTGTACAGTCAGTCACAGAACAGAGTGAGACTGCTGCAGCAGCAGTGCGGAAGAGAGCCCTGGCACAGGGCCCCCCTGGGAGCAGGGCCCTGGGTGCTCTCTGCAGCCCGGCGAAGGGGCTAAGCCCCCTCCTGGGAAATACTGGGCAGGCTAGAGCACTTCCCCCCCCCCCCCCCCAGCATTCTACAAATGCCTAGGGTTCGCAGTTACTGGCTTGGTCCATCGATGCATCGCAGGAAATGGGTTACCCACAAAAGCTCATGTCTAAATAAAATGAATTCATTATATAAAATCTTTTCAAAGTCAGGCTATAAGGTGCCATACTTTCTTTCTGTATATATTTGCTGAGACTAACACAGTTTCCAAAAATAAAATTAAAAAAAGAAGCTGCTTATAGGTCAGTAAATACTATCAGTGAAGAGAATGGTTGCATTCACTTATTTATTTAAGGAAAGGTTTGACACTTTTAAAAATATAAAACACCAAACAAAGCCGCAATCATCACCACTGTAATAATTATGGTGATTAGTAGCTTTTTCTGAGCACCAAAAACCTCCAGTCAGGAGCACCAAAAGACCCATCTATACTCTGCCCAGCTGTTCAACTGGCAGCACACCAAAACCTAAAAATAAGGAGGGAGTATAAACTAAATTGAATTTAATATCTAATAATGACAGCACTGGACTGAAACTGGGGCAGTGGAGACTTTGGGGAGACAGAATTGCACTGGAATTCCTCTTATGTTGTTCCACAACGATGCCTGGCTAACGCGAGTCCAGTGGACTGCACGTGGTCTGACTGGTGTATACTCTTTCCTTCTATTTAAACTGCTATCAGTCTAGAGTTCCACTGTAGGGATGTACTGGCTGTTCCAAAGGAATGGATTTTTCTATAATTAAAGATCACGAGTGGGGTTTTCAGAAGAGCTCAGTATGAATCTAACTCAGCTCTTATTGACGTTGATAGTAAAACACTTACTGACATAAGAACATAAGCAGTGCCGTTCTGGGTCAGACCAATGGTCCATCAAGCCCAGCATCCTGTCTCCGACAGTGGCCAATGTTTGTCTTGTGTGAGAAGTACCCAACAGGTCACATTGGGCAATCCACTCCCTGTTGTTCCAGCCCCAAACAGTAAGAGGTTACATCTCCCAACCTATTTATTTATTTTTACATTTTTACCCTGCCTTTTCCATGGACTCAAGCTGATAGCCATTAGTGGACCTACCCCACTTGGCTAATCGCCATTAATGCACCTCTCCTCAAAGAACCTATCCAATCCCTTTTTAAAAACTAGCTACCCTACCACCTGTGACCACTTCCCCTGGCAGCAAATTCCACAAATGAACTGTGTGCTGGGTGAAAAAATACTCACTCTTATTGGTTTTAAATCGGCTGCCATTTCATAGAGTCTCCCCTTGTTCTAGTACGGATAGAGAGGGTAAATAACTGCTGCCTATTAACATGTTACACACCCCTCAGGATTTTATAACCTTCTATCATAGCCCCCGTCAGTCATCTCTTCTCCAAGCTGAAGAGTCCCAGTGGGACTCTCTCCATATGGGAACTGTTCCATACCCTTGAAGATTTGTATTGCCCTTCTCTATACCTTTTCTGGTTCTGCTGTGTCTTTTTTGAGATGGAGTGACCAGAACTGCACACACTGCTTCAGGTGCGGTCACACCATAGAGTTATATAGAGGCATTACGATATTTTCAGTTTTAGTTTCTATCCCTTTCCAAATGAGTCATAACATTGTTTGCTTCTTTGATCTCAGCCACATGCTGAGCTGAGGATTTCAATATAATGTCCACATCAGTGAGATCACTGTCGCTGTGGATTTCCTGCACTGAGCAGGGGGTTGGACTAGATGACCTCTGGGCGTACCTTCCAACTCTAAGGCCGCTTTTATACGAGATGCTAAAGTGCCTCCTGAGTCCTGCGCTGAAAGACAAGCCGGCGCGGGGAGTGTTTCCATGCTCCCCGCGCTGCCGGAAGTGACGTGCTTCCCGTTGTCGGCAGCGGTGCTGCCGCTGCCAGCAACGGGGAGCATGGAAACACTCCCTGCACCGGCTTTTCTCTCAATGCGGGACTTAGCGCCTCGTATAAATGCCACCTAAGATTCTAGGATTCTATCACTTAGGTCAACAGGCGTTACTTTAAGCTGTTCCACAATAGTTCGGTGGCACATCTGCAGCCCTTGGTGTAAAAGGTTGCTGGTTTTAGTCTGGGGGAGGTTTCCTGTGTTACTAAGTGCTTCAGACTGTTACTGTCCATACACATCCAAATAAAAGCAGTACACAGCACTTCTCTGTCAGTCCCCCTCTCTACTCTGCGTAGTTCTTCCCACAGCACTCTGCTTCCCTAGGTTTGGCTTGCACTCAGAGCTGGGGGTAGGGAGGGTGGGTTTACTCCCCCAAAACCAACTGACCTTCCCCCAGCTTCAGCTGACCACCATCAGCTTCCTTCACATCATGTAGCTGAAGTATTATCTGACCATTGTCAGGAGGGCTGAGCCCTTTAACCTTAACGAGAGTTCCCTGCCCCCCTACAAACACACGGAGAAAAATGCCCATTGCAGCTCGGTCCTCATAAAGCCTATTGCCTAATGAGATTGCTACCTGGAATGCAGTCTCCAAGGAGAGAGGCTGTACTGAAAATTTGCCAACTGGTTCTAATGTCTGCTCATTCAGTTTGGTGTCGCATGTACAGTTTCTGGGATTGTTGCATCCAATCATTTAAAGACTCTCTTACCTGTAGGATTCCTGCACACAAAGGTGATGAGATATATGGCTATGGCTGCCAGATGGAATTAGACTGCGTCAAGGCCAAACCAGTCTTTTTTGGTTGGGAGAAAAAGCAGTACATTTTCCGAAGTCAGATGCTGAGATTATCTGTTTTTGGAATGCCCCAAGAGATAACCCCTTCTGCTTCTGTTGCACGAGTCTATCTTGTGGATGGTTTGGGACAAATTTTGCTGTGCTTCCAAAGAACAATGTACAATCAAATGAAAGCTGACACAGGAGATGAAGCAGCTAAACAAGAGCAGAGGGAGACCTGGCTATGTTGTCTGCAGTAGTTGGAGGGAACTGAAAGCCTCACTTTGCTTCCTTATCGCTGCGAGAAGCCCAACCTTTGCTTCTTTCTCTTGCAGGAGACGATTCATTTCCCCCCCTTAGAGATCCAACCACCCCAATTAACCTTGATGAGGTCAAAGCAATAAAGAAATAAATTATATTGAATTTGATGATCCTTTTGATGGCTGCTTTTTCTGAGGAAGTGAAAAAATATCAAAATAGATATAGGTAGGAATGTATACTGATACCGTAATCATAGAGAAGGCATTAGAAATGCCTAAGAAAGATGGATAAATAGCTGTTTGAAAGTTTAATAGATTGGCCTTAAAGTGTGACATGCCATATACAGAAGGAAGTGAAATTGACATGGGGCTATTATATTTTTACATTACGTGTATATGTGAAAACGACATTTTTAGAAGTTTTATTTTATATACGCCAAGGTCTGATGGAACCAATTTACTGATTTTGTGCTTCTGTTGCGCTCTGTGTGGGTTTACATGGTTTTAAAAAGATCAGGAATGCACTTGTACATTATTTTTGATCAAAGTACAGTAGCAACATTTTAAACAGTGCCGTTTTGCATAGATAAGGCTACAATGGCACCAAGTGACAGTAGAAGAATGAATGCTCCCTCCAGGACCCTTTTCCTTTAGAAATGATTGACAAAGTAATTTTCTTCTTCTACTTTAATAGAAGTGTATACATTATACACACCAATAAATCCTTGCAGAGCCAATTACGCATCACCTGACTTATCTTGTCACAGCCCCTAATATCCAAATAATAAATTACAAGGTATTCTCTCTATGTAGATTTGCACAGAAGAATTTATTATATATTATTATTTTTACACTTTCTGGTCTAGGTTTCTTATGGAAACTAAAATATACGCACACACAAAGAAGTTAGATGGATAGGATTTACAGCTATGAATCCTAGCTCATACAGATAAAAAGCATTTATGTAACATTCAAGGGAATACTAATGCAAGTAGTTATTTGTTTTATACGTTTGAATTATACACTGTAAGACAATAGGTTTAACGCATTTCTGAACAAATAATGAAGTGCTTCATTTCACCTATTAGTCAACTCATGTTACAATTATTAAAAAAACAATATTCTCTCTATGTATATGTAACACGCTGGAGTGTCATTCCCAAGACTCCTTTACAAAGCTAGAGTGAATGTAATGAATATGGGTATGGATAAGACTCAAGTCACACAACACATTGCTATGGGATGTTGTGAAGGTCAATGGTATAACTGGCCTCAAAATAGCATTAGATAAACTGATGGAGGATAGCTCCACCAGTGACCATTAGCCAAGATTGTTAGGGGATGCACTACCATGCTCAAGGCATCCCTACATTTCTTTCTGGTGGAAATAGAGTGAATCGAGAATTGATTCTCTCATAATTGCCATTTTTTTCTTACACTTTCCATCAAACATTTGGTGCTAGCCACTGTTGGAGACAGGATACTGGGCTAGAAGGACTATTGGTCTAATCGAGTAGGGCTGTTTTTATAATCTTAAATCCATATGTCTCTTCTTTGTTGGGGTATTTGATGAAGTCACATTATATTAACTAGGGCTATTTTTAGACATGCTGGTAAGCTAGCAGATTTAAAAATCTGCTTTTATAAACCTCATGCGGGTGGCGTTTAGACACACTGGAGGTCGCCCGGCCACCATTGGAAACAGTGGTGCATCCCCTAACAATTAATAAAAGATCCACCCACCCCCAAGCCTCCCCTTACCCCTCCCCTCCCCCAAATGCCTGGCAGAAGAGCCACATCTTACACTGACCCCGAAAGAGAGCAAGGGTCGGGTTGAGGTGGACACCCACTGGAAGAGAGTTCCGCAGCATCGGTGTGGCTGCCAAGAATGCCCACCTGTTGGCTCCCTCCCGATGGTCCCATGGGACCTCTAGGAGGGCGCCGCCCGACAACCACAGGAGCCACCCCGGGGCCCAGGCAGGCCTCAGGTAGCTAGGGCTCAGACCATTTAGGGATTTATAGGTCAAAACCAGCCCCTTAAATATAGGCAGCCAGTGCAGAGCATGGAGCACAGGTGTAATGTGCTCCCGGTGACCTGTCCCTGTAAGGATGCCCCATCACCATGGGCAGCCCCACCTAGAGGGCATTACAGTAATCCAGCCTCAAGGTGACAAATGCATGGATGATGGTGGTGAGATCGGAGTTCAAGACATATAGTCGGAGCCTACTCACCAGATGAAAATTAGTGCCCGATTCCTTGCCTGTATATATTAATATTATATTATATTACTGGTAGCGGCCTATACCGGTGCACTGGACTGATAGTATAATTCAGATTAGTACATTTGGGACTGGAATAAATTATTAACTCCTGCGACAGTGTTTGGCTTATCAAAGATACCATCTACTATGGTTACCACTCCTCCACATTTTACCATGCCGTCTCTAAGCGAAGCCCTCATTTCTCCGGGCTGTTCACAGGTACCATGATAATCTATGGAAAGATTTTTCAGGGTGGATGGGGCCATGTTGGAAAAGGGGAAAGGCAAAAGAGGGTCTCCTGCCCTTTGTGGAGCATAGAAATGTCACAGTGCTCCAAAAGGGGACATGGCCATTTCAGAAATGGGAGGGACAGTCCCTTTCTGACATGGCCTCAAAGCCAAGGCTTAGATGAAGGTGGAAAGTTTATCAACCACTCCATGAAAGACTGAATCTCAACGAAGATGAAAGCACTTCCAGTTTATTTATTCCACTTTGGCCTAAAAGATTTGGACATAGTTGCTATGTCTGTGACAAAGGGCCAAATTTGGGTCAAGCTTTCCCAGCTGAGTAAAGGGAACAGAAAGTACTTCAGTAACAGGGCAGAGTGCCTGTGGGCCACTGGCCCTGTAAGAATGTGCATCTCCAGGGTAATAGGAGGACAGCTAAGGCTGGGTGTGGCAGAGCCCATCCAGGGTTAAGCGTCAGGGAAAGGCCCAGTGTAAGGGGACCCTACAAGGAAGCAGGAACTAGTTGGGAGCTCTGCCTCAGTAATAAGGATAAACCCAGCCCAGAGGGTGCTCCCTGGGTTGGTGCTGCCTAGGAGGAAGGCTCAGTGGGCTGGGCTGTAAGAGTGACTGTGCCTGGTCCACTGAGACCACGAGTAACTTGGAGCTTGTTGAGAGACTGTACAGCTCTATTAGTGACAGCCTGGAGGGCGTTAATGAGAATAAACAGACAGGGAGCCAACTCCCTGCAGAGTCAGACTTTATTGGGGCTAATCCTGTGAAAGCTCACCTAACCCCATCACAACTTTATATGCCTCAGAGCCAAATATCAACAGCGTGGGTATATGTGCAGTGCTGCAGTAGGGGGTGGAGACTTGCCTCTGCCCCAATGTCAGGACCCAGCTCTTAAACCCTCAAGCCCCAGGATTTGTGGAACAGTGGCTGGGCCTGTAGCACCACTGCTTCCTCTTGCCTCAGACCCAGCCATTCCTTCAAAGGGCCAAGGCCCATCCCTAGTAGTTAACATGGACCATTTCACCACTGACAAATGCATGAAATAAGATTGCTAGGTAGAGTTTTGGCAAATTCTTGCTCACTTCACTGACTGGCTTAAGGCGATTCTAAGGCTAGCATTGGAATACAAGTAAACAGAGCCCTACCCTAAGTGGTGTTGCACTATCTACAGAAGGGGTCACAATCCTGAAAGATTCGACATACTCTGCCTACCTTGGGTTTCTGTCCGCAGTCACTGCTATATAGTTAAATCTCAAACAGGGTTACCCTCCCGCCAAGCTTTCACCAGGTGGGAGCTGGGTCATGTTGGCAGCTGGGCAAAGAACCCACTCCTCACAGTGCATTGCAATACCATAATACCACAAAGGGAACAGAAAGGGGATGAGGCAAAACAGACCTCTGGGAGGTGACCCTCACCCTTACGATGTGTCATGACGACATTGTGATTCTCTATGGACGGGAGGTCTTGCTGGAAAGCGCGCGGGGTGGGGGGTATGTCCCCATGGCCTACACCCTTTCTGTCATGGCCACCCTCTGCTGTCCCTGGAAGCATCAGTTTCTCTGGTTAGCAGGGGTAACCAGGGCTTCCTCCAGAACCTAGAGATTCTAGGTCAAAACCCAAAGTCTCTGGGTGAAACCCAGAGCAGTGCCAAGCCAACTCTCAAAAGAAGTTCACACAAGCAAAAATTTGGGGAACCACATTATGAAGTACCCACTATGTTCTGAGCTTTATTTCTTCATAGCCAGCAGAGGGAGCACTAGTTAACTAATATGATTAATCCCTTAAACTGTGCTAAATGAGTCAGGGATGATGGCATACAAACAAGGAAGTCAACAACAAAAAAACCCATGCTGGTTGGTGCACCATTTAAAAAGCCTACGAAAATGGAAAGGATAGTTGGGAAGTGAGGAAAAAAAAGTCATTGGATTTCTAAGCTTCTAATGGGCAGTCTGTCTCTAGGGCTCAGCTCTTTTAGGTGTTGTGCATTCTCTGATCCTACCTGTAGCAGGATCAGAATTCACTGATTCCAGGATTCCACTAATCCTGGAATCAGTGGGCACCAGTTGTCTCTAGTAAAAGCACAATTTATTCAAGTAATGTGACTAGAGTCAGCAAATCCATGACTCTCTCTTACTAACACTCCTGTGACCTAATTCGTTATTTAACTATCAACATGGGAATGGAGTGTAGTCAATAATTCATAGGTTAGGATGTTGTGCTGAAGTATTCGCTGCATTGCCAGCCCATCAAACTCCTCCAAAAATTGTTAAAACCCCCCACAAAATATCAATCTCCCAGTCCCCTCCCCAAAAGATGATAATAATAATAATAATACATTTAATTTATTGAGTGACCAACTGGTCATTGCAAATAGGAAAAATACACACACAAAAATAATATTTCAGACAGACATTAAATAAGAAAAATAAAACCACACCAAAACAACAGTACTCCCAACCATAGAAGTCGGGCTACATAGAACTTAAAAACAACGTAGCCCAACTGGGGTACATATAAAAACTTACAAGCCCCTATTTAGATTTGTAAATATAAACATAAAATAAGAACAAAGCCACTTTCTTAGTGACTTCCTTATCGCAATCATTGAATAAAATTTTGATATAACACTCCCATGATCTTCTGGGAAAAAGGCTAAGTTCAGGAGTTATAAGTCTTTTTTGGGCCTCGGCGTATAGCGGGCAGTCCAAAACAATATGTTTTAACGATTCAATATGACAGATTACATTTACAGAGTTGCTCCGCCAGCGTTATCCCTCGATATCTACCCTCAGTTACAGCAGAGGGGAAATAATTCAATCTCGCAAGGAGGAAAAGTCTCCTATTTAATGGGGAGAGCTCACTGCCCAGATAGGCTTTCGGGGAACCATCATCACTGATCAGTAGACTGTACAAACCCAAGGCTCCACAATCCCTCAGCGACGCCCAACGTTCCTGGTGTTCAGTATTAGACAACCGCTGGTCTACCAATTTCTTTGCAGTCTTATACCCAAGAGGGGCCAGGGCCTCAGGTGAGAACCTAAGTAATTAAATTTCTTAACTATATCATAACCCAGGTGCTACGTACTGTATCTAGAACCACCAGCTGAGACAAAGGGGCTGCTTGATTGAAAAACAGCCATAGGTGGTTGGGGTTTTTTTTTGTTTTTTTTTTAATAATAAAATTTTATTGCTTAGCCTATTTGGCCATTGCAAACAACATATAAATAACCAAACACATAATAAAAATATTAAAAAGAATATAACCATAAGCCTGAAAGAGTGTTTAGCAATCAAATCACTCCATGCGGGCCTGCGTAGACAGTAGAATCTTTCTAAAATATGAATAATTATGGACTATATTGTAACTTTCATTTCAATTTCATCATACAGACTAACCCCAAATATTGGGCCAATTTCCCCATAACTACAGTGGAGCAATCGCCCAGCAGAAAGCCTACATGAAACTCGGAGGGCCTTCCCGGAAAAGGGGCTATCAATGGAGATATATATTTCTTACGAATCCCTGTAAATAGGGGACACCCCAATAGGACATGTTCCAACGACTCAACTTTTTTAAAACTACATTGGCACAAACGCTCTGCCAGTGGAGTTCCCTTGTGTCTGCCCTCCACCAAAGCTGAAGGGAAGGAATTTAATCTAGCCAGCAAAAATAACCTTCTGTTCTTTTGGAGTAGGCTACCATCCAAGTAAGGCACAGGGGAGTGAGTTCTGTTTGCAATCTGTGGGTAGATACCCAGGGCCCTACTTTCTCCAATTAAGGCTCTTGTTTCCTGCCAGATGTTATCAGACAGCCTTTCTGCTAAGAGCTTTTTAGCTCCTTTGAATCCCAAAAGGACCGAGTGCCTCTGGATTAAAACCCAGTTGGTTTATTTTGTCCACAACTGACTTAACCCACAAATTTAACCCAGGCAGGGTGGACAATAGGAACCTAATAAAACCAGATTGTAGTCTTTCCAAACCTTTGGTTTTGCCTAATGCCCACACATATGCTCCATACAACATTTGGGGTATGCATTTCTGGATAAAAATGATAATCCCCGGCGTAACCAAATATCCCCCTCCCCCCACCGGCCTTAAAGGAGAACACAAAAGCTTTATTTAGTTTGTCCTGGTCTTGTGTTGCCTGCAACTGCATTGACCAACCACCATTTGCTCGTAGGAGGAGTCCCAAATATCTAAAGACCCGGACTTGTTCTATTTCCTTATTATCGATAAACCAGTTGTGTCTCAATTTCTTGCGAGAAAAAGACCACAACCTTGGGTCTTGTCATTATTAATTTCCAAGGTTTTTTTGTTAGTTTGACCTAATCCCCCCACCCCCAACAAAATGCACAACGTTAGGTATATTTAGAAGCTTTTTTTCTGAAACATTTAGAAAAAGATATAGATGAGATTTTGGAACTGGGCTTTTAAAAAACAGAAATCATTTAGAGACATGTGATACGGTAATAAGAACTGGAATCACTATACTTTCCATTGTATTTGTCAAGAACAATGTGATTTTGTGATTACATGAGCATTGCAAAACTCTTGATGTACTTTACTATTGCTTTTCTTGCTTTTGAAATAACATATCAGGCAAGTATATTGTTGTCACTTAGCATCTTAACTGGCTTTGGAAACAACTTGAGTTGTTGCCAAGAAATGCCAGGGTGATGATGGCTTAAGTGAATGAAGGATGGAAACCAACATTTATATTTTTGTAGGAAGCTTAGACAGTCGTCTTTGAAAGTCTGTCAGAGAAAACACACTCTCTACAGTCAATGCATCACCCCGGTATATTAAAGGGCTGTTCATAAAGTATGTCTATAACAGGGCCAGGCCCCGAGGGGGTGAGTCTTGTCGGATCCGAACCCCAGTAACCCAGGTCCACAATGGATCGGTGTCTTGGTGTCTTTTATTATACAGGAGGGTTGGCACATCACCAGTAGTTCACACAAGCACAATCCCTACCATACAGAAGTCTTGGGGTGCCTAAATCCTCTCTGGCTAGGCACAATCCCTCCTAGCCAGACCAAACAGTTCGTACATTATATTACCTAAGCAAAAAACCTACAGCTTAAGAAACTGGTTTATTTATTTATTTATAAATATTTGTTAGCCGCCTCCGCATGCCTGCGGCATCATCTCGGGGCGGCTTACAGCATAAAAACAAACAATAAAAGTCATTAAAATAATGTTTTAAAAATACAATCCCCCCTCCTCCACCCTCCCTTCTGAAGACCTGGGTGAACAGCCAGGTCTTGCAGGCTCGCTGAAACACCAACAGACCTGGGGCCAGACGGGCTTCCTCCGAGAGGGAATTCCAGAGCCTCGGCCCGGCCACCGAGAACACCCTCGCCATTGTGGCCCCCCGCTTTAAACAGGGGACCACCAAAAAGATGCCCCCAGTGGACCGCAGGAATCGCTCTGAGGCGTGGAGGGCGAGGCGGTCCCCAAGGTATGAGGGGCCCAGACCATGTAGGGCTTTATAGATCAACACTAACACCTTGAATCAGGCTCGGTACGCTATAGGCAGCCAGTGCAGAGTACGGAGCACAGGTGTTATGTGCTCCCGCCTTCCCGTCCCCATAAGGAGACGGGCTGCCGCGTTCTGCACCAGCTGCAGCCTGCGAACCAGAAACAAGGGAAGCCTCACGTACAGTGCATTGCAGTAGTCTAGCCTTGAGGTGATGAAGGCATGAATGAGGGTGGCCAGGTCGGGCCTGGAAATGTATGGACACAGCCTCCGTACCAGATACAGCTGGTGGAAGGCGGCCTTAGCCACCATCTCTACCTGCCAATCCAGCCGGAGTCCCTAGTCCAACACCACTCCCAGACTCCGAACCTGCTGGGCTACAGGAAGGCAGACCCCCCACTACCAGGGGAGCCAGTACTTACCTACCCACCACCATCACCTCCATCTTATCAGGATTGAGCTTCAGTCTGTTCTGCCGCATCCAATCCTCCACAGCCTCCAAACATTGGGAAAGTAATGAGACAGCAAGACCTGGGTCAGTTGGTTAGGTAATATCCCCTTCTGCTGAAATGTAAAAGTTAACAGTACTTTACTATATGAGCTGGGCAGAATGAACCAGGCAGGCGGGGGGGGGAGGGGGGGAGGGGAGGGAAGAGGAATTAAGTGGGCAGAGCAAAAGGGTGGGGTGGGTGGGGGAAAAGAGGTGTCCGGTGTCCAGTGGGCGGGGTGTGTGTGTGAATGCATGGCTGGGAGGGACATTGAACAGCCAGGCAGCTGGGTGAGGGAAGCCGGGAGGGTCTGAATCTCCATGCCGTTGCAGCCTGGTGACTGGCAGGAGATTTAATTCCCTCTAGCGGCTGGCTGATCGCCACCGCAGCCTGACAGAAGCACGCATGTGCATTTCCTAACTTCTTCTCCCATTTACAGAGAATGGGGGTTCTCCAACAATACAACTGTTGTATAAAAACAGGAATTGGAAAATCACAACCAACATATTCTACAATAGACGCTCCTTGAATTTTCAGCTGATTAAACGTAACTGGCAAAGTGCAGAAACTCTGCAAACCCCATCAACGCTCTGGTCGCCAACCAGAAGCGTTTGCGCTACTGACTCCCATTGAACGGCACAGGCACTGTTCAGTGAGAGTTTGCAGCCACCTCAACTATAGAGCCACGCCAATAGCTCTAGAATGTGCACTTTACATTTAGAGTCCTCAGGTGCCTCTCAACATAGGCCCTTCTGGCTTGGCACAATCCATCCCGGACAGATACGCTTTCTCCTCTTCAAGGTTGCCTGCTTACTGGCCCAGCACAGTCCTGCAGCCAGCTCCAGAACACACTCCTCCTCAGATCCAGCCTCTCCCTGTTCTCAAGCCAGGCAGAACCCTCCCTGCTTCTGGGCACCCTCTGCACTGGAGGGCTGACCTCTGCCTTTCAGGCCTTAGGGCTGCTCTAGCCACACGCACCCCAGCTGGCCCCACTTAGCCAGGCAGGCTCCCAGCAGCCGGCATCTGTGCTCTCTTAGGCATGGTCCTTTGAGCTGGCACATGGGCATAAATTATTACCAATGGTGGTGCAAGCCTCCTTAGGTAGCCTCTGCTGGCAGTACCTCATCCCCTGTTACACCCATCACCCCCCTGCACTCTTTCTAGCACACACCCTTCCGAGTTCCTCTTAATGCAGGCTCCTCCTGGCCAGGCACAATCCTTCCTAAAGCTAGGTCCCCAAGCTCACCCCTCCCTGTCCCTGGAACCAACCTCTCTCTGCTCTCAAATGAGACAGAACCCTTCTTGCCTCTGGATATTTTCTCTGACAACCCGATCAGCTCAGCCTTTCAGGACCCGAGGCTGGCTTAGCCATGCCCAGTACAGCTGGCCCCACTTAGCCATCTAGGCTCCCAGCTTCCAAAGGCCACCACCTGTGCTCTTTTATTAGACACTGTTCTCCTTTGGACCAGCACCTATGCATCAGTTAGCACCAACTGTGACATTCCCCTCCTTTACTAGGTGCCCCTTACAAGCCCCACCTAGTGCTCTGTTGCAATGTCACCTTTAAAAAAACAAACCAACACCATATTAACCCTTTCCTCCCCCCCAGTCACTGGAAACTCCTGGCTCACTCCTCCATGCTCAAACCTCCCTCCCCTCTTGTCACAGTGACCTCCTGGCTCACTCACCTATCCTCAAACCTCCCATCTCATTGGGGAGTTGTAGCATTCCTGTTCACCTCCCATCTTACCCTCTGCCTGTAGACAAAATGTAAGGCAATGGTGTCCTGCTGCAGGAGGCTTCAGTTGGTTTATTGGGCTAAGATACAGGCAACCAGTAAAGCTGCTGTTAATTGGCTGAGCACTCAGCCACATCCTATGCAATTTAGGGGCAGCTTGTCCATAGACATCTCGTGTATCAAACCCCGTTGTTAGTCAGTTTATAAATTTCCTCTTAGCAGAGGCTGTGTAGAGAGCTGAGGTATGAGCAAAATCTTGGTGGGGGAGGGAGGCAAATCCCTGGGATCCAATGACCAGAGGCCTGGCTTTTTCTCAAGCTCAGGTAGCTATTTGGTAGACTTCATATCCCTAATGAATAGCCATCCCAGCAGTTTAGCCACTGATGTTCTTCTTGCTCATATCAATGTAATTCAGGGTGTTTTTAAACAAGACCCTCCAGGCATGCCCCCCCCCCGGTCCATGTGGCAAACCACTCATTTTAATTGGTGCATGGGGATCCGCACTCCTCTGATCCATCCATGGCCGTGCATGGAGTACTCCTGAGAAAGCCAGAGTGCACTGAGGAAAGTGGTGTTGTCTCAAGGAAACAGGTTAGAGTTTCAAGTCAGAGTGGTCATCTCCATGGATGCTGGGATCCACCCGCGTGAAGCCCTCCCCATGTGGACACCCCGCACCTGTCCCATGCAGCGGCCACGGACCCCCCTGCCCTACCACTCGTTTAAAAACACCCTCAGTGTGGAGAAACAAAGAAATCATTTTACAGGATAAACTTAACACCAGTTACTGATAAATACGCTTTCCTTTGCTTCATTTCCCTCGCATCACAAATATGTTTCCAGAACTTTATTATGGATTAGTAAATAAATAAATAAATAAATAAATATGCGCAGCACTGTTTAAAGTACCATACTTGAATAAAATAATGTATATCTTTTCATATGCAGTCCTTGAAGTCTTAGCGCATACATCTTTAATTTCTTCAATTAGGGGGGGGGGGAGGACAAATGGAGCTGGATTTTAATTATTCATAGTTCATTTGAGAAAAATCTTTGTAAATGAGAGGAAGGAGAGCTGTGCTATCTGTCACTGGGAGAAAAGAATGGAGAGAAAATCCACTCTGTGAGCTGTTCAATAATATGTAAGCTTCTGCCTTCATTAGATACCGTAGTGTGGAAAGAAAGCCGTGTGTAGGAAGTGCTACCCAGGAGGCTGCTTTGATGTAAAGCTCCCTGAACTGATTTCAGTCTCTGTATTTATATCCTCGATACAGAACCGCAGGTGAGCTGAAGAACACCTGTTGGGGAAGTACCTATAGATGTGACCTTAGGGCCACAGACAGCCTGCAGAGCCACTAAAAATAGCACCAAGCATGTTGTAGTCAGGAAAATAATGAGATTGGTTAAAAAAAAACACAAAATACATGAGCTCTTTCTTAAAGTAAACTAATTTGGTGAAGCCAGCTTAGTACTTGGAAAAATAGAGGTCCAAAGTTTGAATCCTGGTTTCAGGATGGCCTTTTTTTGGCTTTGGGCAAATCACTTCTTCTCAGTCTCAGTTTCCTAGCTGTAAAATGAGCTCCCAGTAACAAGCCTGGCGAGGTATTTAGTGTTCAGTGAGCTTGATGAAAGAGTGGTGCCTCACTGCAGTATCAGCTGAAAACCTGGTCAATGGGACTCCTGCAGACTTTTCTAAACAATGGAGATGAATGGAAATAAACCTGGGTTCATTTTACAGTGAGATCAACTTAAGCCAAGCGTACCTAACTTGAATTTCTGGTTAAGTTGAAGAAATTAATCATTTACTCTAAAGTACTGATATATTTATCTGGGAGGGTAAAGCAGGGCGTGAGTAAAACCTACACTGCCCCATTTATTTAACACTGCATTTGCTGAATTTCTGTTAAGTTACAGAAATCCAACAAAATTAAACTTAACAGGACTCTACTATATTTGCCTTCTAGCTTCTGAGGCTGTGATTCACATACCACTTATTTTAGAGTAGACCCATTGAAACCCATAGCGAGAAGGGGCTGTTAAACATGGCCTGAGTCTTTAGGTTACACAAAGGTCATTTTTTCCCAATAGCCATCATGGCTGGAAACTTGAGTCACAATCCTGAAACCATTCCCGAGCTTGTAATTCTATGGTTTTAAAGGATGGCAGTCTTACCTGTTAAAATTAAAGTTGAGATTCTTACATAACCATTGGACTTCAGAAGCTAGCACGACAACAGTCACAAGATTCAGAATAAAATGGTGAGAACTGGCAGGGCTACTGTAGCCTCTTCTCTCCAGGCAGGAAGTGGATGCAAAAGCCAAAGGAGAGAATTTAGCCTACAATATGGTGAGGAAAGCCAATTACCTCATTTATCAAGAGAACAGAATCTCAGCAATGAAGAGATTTAGTGCACATGGTCCAATCCAAAAACCCAGCGCAGTGTTTTAGTCCAGAACCTAATACAACCAAATTAAGTGCTTGGGGGCTATTTGCATGTAAATACAAGCTGATAACAGAAGTGTGGGAACACAGCTCCTGTGTACGAGTGTAATCCACAAAATAAACTTTCATCTGCAGCAAAACACCCCATGTCTGACTTTACTGAAACAAGGGACTGTAAAGTCGACCCTGTGTTTGATGACAGCATTACCTTCATTCCTGTCCCTCACTGAGGGGCTCTGCTCACCACTTCTGATTCGGGAGTCATTGTCCAGATCGCAGCTATGACCAAAGGTGCTGTTTTCCATTTCCTGGCTTTATGCCTTTGTTGCCTCAAGAATGGGAAGGTTGTAATACAAGTGCTCTGTACTGTAAGGGACACCGTAGGGACATCTTGAAACTGGCACAAAATGCAGCAACCTAAACACTGGGTGAAAACAGACATGCCTGTAACTGCTTTAGCATGTCTTATGCATGGTGCAGGGCTGTATTGGTGCTCTGTGTAGCCCTGCACCATGCATAAGAATTGCTACAGCAGAGTTAAGGTGCATGCCTGTTGTCTTGTGTGGTTACTCTGTGATGTGTGGTGGCTTCTTATTAGTTCTGGGCAGAGTTCAGGAGGTTATTTTTTAACCTATGAAACTCTAACCTGTTGTCACAGCCCAGCCTTGAACCCATGGCCCCTGGGGTGCTGGAGAGACTGTCCAGTGCTCTGTGCCACCTGGTGGGCTTGTGAGGGTGCTGGGTTTTCCCCCTCCTGTCTCCCTTGTGTGCTTGCTCCCTGTGTGTCATGCCCCTTCCCAGCTGTAGCCAATTACCTTAGCCCTGCCTCCCAGCTTCCTGATTGGCCACAGGAAGTATTTAAGCCTTGGTGTGGCCACAGGAAGCTGGTGGAGCAAC
>QEPC01010260.1:2210303-2220882 GCA_003113815.1 Sphenodon punctatus
GGGGAGGTTTTTTTTGAAAAAAACTTTTTTGCTGGGGCAGTTTTTTTACATTGCAGCCATTTTTAAATGGCTGCAATGCAAGAAAAATCCGGTACCCTGGAATCCGGTACCCGGTCCGGATTACCGGGTCGAATCCGATAATGCCGGTACGCCCGGTACCGGCATTATTGGATACCGGATTCTACCGGTTTCCCACCGCTAATGTATATGAGGCCTCTGGGTGAGGTCATTTGGAGGTTTGGGGTGAAGTGCCATCAGTATGATGATGACACTTAGCTCTACCTCTCTTTTTCATCTGACCCAGGTCCTGCAGTCTCAGTCCTTACCTGATGCCTGGCTACTGTCAGGGACTGGATAAGGATGAGCCAACTGAGGCTGAATCCTGACAAGACTGAAGTAATGATGGTTGGCTGGCCCTGTGACCTAGGGGGAACCCTTTAGTCACTTAGGTTTGCAGGCTAGAAGTGCTTCTGGACCCCTTGCTGCGCCTGGATTATTAGGTTGTGGCTGTGGCCATGAACGCTTTCCACCAACTCCATCTGGTGAGGAGACTGCAGTTTTTTCTTTCTGATTTGGTCTTGGCCACTGTCATCTATGCTTTCATCACCTTGAGGCTGAATTACTGCAATGTACTCTATGTGAGGCTGCCCTTGATGACTGTTCGGAAGCTGCAGCTGATGTAGAATGCAGCGGCCCAGATTCTTTCGGGGCTGGGTTGCCAGGAGCACATTACACCGGTGCTCCGAAGTCTGTGCTGGCTCCCTATACCTTTCCAGGCACAATTCAAGGTGCTGGGTTTGACCTTTAAACCCCTAAACAGCCTGGGACCCATGTCTTTCCTATCATGCTCCGTCACAGCCCCTGCAGTTGGCTGGGAGCACCCTTCTGTGGGTTCCCACTGCTACTGTTTGT
Organism: Sphenodon punctatus; assembly: GCA_003113815.1. NCBI lineage: Eukaryota > Metazoa > Chordata > Lepidosauria > Sphenodontia > Sphenodontidae > Sphenodon > Sphenodon punctatus. Next base: position 2,211,216 of record QEPC01010260.1, read on the forward strand.
TTGATGGGGGCATGCAGGAGGATGTTCTCGGTTGCTGTCCCAATGTTGTGGAACTCCCTCCCCCTGGAGGTCCATCTGAGTCCGGGCCTGGGCATCTTTCGGAAGTGGTGTAAAGCCTTTCTTTTTGGTAAAGCATCTGGCGCACGTGGATAGGGAGAGGGATTAGGTGGGAGGTTGTTGGGAAGTTGGGAGTAGGTTGGGGGGTTTTTTTGTGGGGGGGGGAGGATTGTATGTTAATGTCTTTTAATTGTATTTTGTAACGTGCCTTGAGCCTTCAAGGAAGGGTGGGGTATGAATGTCAATATATAAATAAATAAATAAATAAATAAATAGTTGTGGCCTTTTAGAGGTTTGAAAACCACTATAATGTCCCTTCCTTCATCTAAAGGCTAAGCATACCTAATCTGTCAGCTTTTCCTCATACGACTTGCATTCTAGCTTCTCTATCATCTTCGTTGCTCTCTGAATCCACTCCAGTTTGTCCACATCCTTTAGTGTGGTGTCCAAAACTGAACACAATATTCAAGTAGAGATCCCACCAGTAAATCAAATATTCCAGGAGAGATCACACCAAGCACCATCTGCATCTGGAATGTATGATGCATTTTAAACCAAACCATGCTCCCCTATTCTACAAGGTGAGGAAGTAGGAGCTCCTACTTTGGTTTACAAGTAGCCTAACAGAGAGGTTCCACAGACAGGGCTTAGATTAACCAGTTCCCTTATCATGCTGGAATGTGGGGGTGCCCAGCCAACGATTACTCCATGCCTGGGCTTGGTCAGCAGGTGGGCATATCTTCCCATCCTAAATCTCATTATGAATTATGAGATTTAATCGTTTAATCGTTAATCGTTCTGGTTTAACTGCATAAGGCAAAAAACTGGTTTAACTGCATAAGGCAAAAAAGGTGTTCGTAGTTTAACAAACCACATATCTTGGGGTTTTGGGGGATGATTATGCTGGTGACCTAGTTTAACATGGGGCCCCAAATCCCTTAATTCCACCCTGTACACCGGCATGTTGAGAGAAATTTGAGGCCCTGGTACATCCTGGTAGTTGGGGATTCCCTTCCTCCCATTCCCGTGTTACCATTACATAGGGTTCTTTTAAATCAGGGCTGCACAACATGTGGCCCGGGGGCTGCATGCGGTTCGCCAATACATTTCATGAGGCCCGCTTTCAAACAGGCCTCTGTTCATTGTGTGTGGCCCGTGGCAGCGTTTGCCTGTGCCGGCGGGTGGAGTCAGCAGCAGCTCCCACTGCTGGAGGTGGCTGCTCTTGGCACTGTGGGGGAGGTGGGCTGTGAGTGAGGCAGGAAGCAGAAAAAGTGCTGAGAGCACCTGCATCCAGGCGAACTTGGGCAGCAATGGCAGCCCAGCCCCCAGCAAAGCAGCAGCTGCCAGCTCCACCCACCAGCACAGGCAAAAGCCTCCACAGGCTGCAGAGGACAGGAATGTTTCTCTGTGCCTGGAGCTGGCTCTCTCAGCCCAGGCCCCTTAGAGTTCACATAACAGCTGGGCTGTTTTGTCAGGGCTGGCCTTACCGCGGGGTGGTTAGGGGCAGCCACCCAGGGCCCTGCGCTTGGGGAGGTCCCGCAGGTTTAGTTTTTAAAAAAAAAATTGGTTAAAAAAAATATCAGGTCAGGCGGGGGGTGGCAGCAGGAATGAGGGAGAGGCAGAGGCCCCCGCCTCTCCCACACTCCGTGCCCCCCCTTCCGCTGCCTGGCACAGTCTCAGCCAGGGGAAATGAGGGAGAGAGAGGCAGAGGCTCCCTTATTTACCCTGGCTGAGAGACTGACAGGCACTGGGTGGTGGTGGTGGACCCATGGAGTGAGGGAGAGGCGGGGCCTCTGCTTGGGAGAAGAAACTAGAGGCCCCACCTCTCCCTCACACCGCTGCCCCGCCCCCCTGCTGCCTGCCTGGCTGTTTCGGCCAGGGGAAATGAGGGAGAGGCGGGGCCTCTGCCTCTCTCTCCCTCACTTCCCCTGGCCAAGAGACTGAAAGGCAGCGGAGGGGGGGGGCGAGCCCGGCACGGGTCCCAGGCCAGAGGTGGTGGTTACCGGCAGCTGATCAGGTAAGNCCCACACTCCGTGCCCCCCCTTCCGCTGCCTGGCAGTCTCTCGGCCAGGGGAAATGAGGGAGAGGCGGGGCCTCTGCCTCTCTCTCTCTCACTTCCCCTGGCCAAGAGACTGACAGGCAGCGGAGGGGGGGGGCGAGCCCGGCACGGGTCCCAGGCCAGAGGTGGTGGTTACCGGCAGCTGATCAGGTAAGTGATCCGGTCAGAATCCGTATGGCCGCTCAGGCTTGGGGATGGGCAGAGGGGAGTGCACATCCCCAAGCCCAAGTAGTGCACTGCCCCCGGGCTGGGGAGCACCCCCTGAGCCAGGGAGCACCCCTAGGTCCGCCGGTGGAAGGTACATGGCCCTGCATTTCTTCCACTGGATTAGATCCCCCCTTCAGGGAACTCCCCCCCCCGGGAACTTCTCCCCCTTTGTGAAAGGATATGTCTCTCCTTTCCCCCCATTTTATAAATAAAATATAAATAAATAAATAAAATTGCCATTTAAATAGGGGGTTTGCTGTGGGTTTGCCCCGGGAGCCATGAAAATTAGGGGTGGGACCATGAAAATTAGGGGTGGGGCTCCATGTGGCCCAGTGTTGGACCTGAACCAAATATTCCGGCTCTCGGGATGAATCAAGTTGAGCTCACCTGTTTTAAATGGACAGCACCCATGACTCTGCTCCACCTCGCACCACACCTCACACACCTGCAGCTCTATGGTGTGGGGGAGGGGGTGCCACACAGGCAAACTGCGGGTTGCAGCTAAACCCAGTGCAGGTGAGGCAGCATTGGGGGGGGGCGGGGGAACGCGGGGCTGGCCACCCCCAGAGCAGGTCCAGGGGTGACCACCCTCCAGGTCAATCTACAGACACCCATAGCGGCTGGGCCAAGCCAAATTCTGGAGAGACTGGTACTTTATTGCATAGATGTTAGGTTGTAGTTTTTGGCACAGATGTTAGGTTGTAACTTGGGGGCTCAGGGCTCAAGTACAATTGCATCCTCTTTCTCTTCCTGTTCCAGTTCTTCTTGTACACAAGGTCACCTTGAAGAACAGAACCTTGGACTCTAACATGGTAGGTGGTATGAATTGGAGCTCAGGAACTATTGATTCTGTTTTCAGCCGTCCGGTGAAGAACTGCGTACCTTACTGGTGGTTTGTGTGTCAACTTCTTCTCTGATGGCTGAATTTAAAAGAGGCTAATTAATTCTCACAAATTCTTTACGTCCAATTTTACTTGTGGGACATTTACTAATTTTGACATTTGCTTTCTACAACACAGTAGCTTTTTTTTTTTTTTTAAATCACCTCACAAAGACACTTCCACAAACAAATATATCAGATAAGGACACCTTAACTTTGACTAATTTCAAAGTGTGGGCAGCAGATGAAAGAAGAGTAGAGACAGAATTTTTGCTAGAAGGTTGCTGTATAGTGTGGCTCACTAACTATGATTCCATCCCACCCTGCTAGCATCATGGGTTCTAGACCTTGGTTTTGACCTTTTGTTTTTGCTATTAATGAAGTACTTTTTATTAATGTACACTACTGCTTTTGTTTATTCCTCCTTAGGGTATTTTATTTGTATCCTACTATAAGAGTCTTAGGCCGCTTTTAGACGAGCGGCGCGCGATTGTGCATAGCGATTGGGCATATTTTGAAACGTCCACGTGATGTAATTACACGAGACGGAAGTGGGTTATTATGCGCATATTATGGCGGTTGCACATTTTTAAAGTCCTCCAATTTAATAACTCACAATCGAGCTATTTAATTCGCAGACTTTAAAAATGTAGTAAACATGGGGGCTTCCTTGTAGTAAACATGGGGGTTATGGGATCACATCTTAGCCAATGGTGGAAGAACTTTAGTTTCAAATCTTCAAAGCTACCTAGAGGATTTGAACTATTAAAAATAATGGGACAGAGTGTCAAAATTTTCATAGCCTTCTCATTCCTGCCTGAGGAAGTGCTTGATAACATGCACTCTCTCACCAACAGAGGCTTACAGGATTTCCACTTCTTGTGGTTTCACCCTGGGACTCCTATTTTGGTCTCTGGGAGGCTCAGGTAGCAAACTGTGGGGAGGTGCAACCCTAGAAGCTGGTCCATTACAAAGCATCTTCTCAGCTACTTTTGCTGCAATCCTGAACCCATTGAAGTCGATGGAAAAACCCTCATCAGCTTTACTGGGTCAGGAATGCACTGCTTAGACCGATGAACCACTGTCACTTTGGGCCTTTTCACACAAGACACTCTCCACCCACTGTGCCCACCCACATGTTACAGGGTACCCCTAGGGCAACACTGCGACCCTGCAACATGTATAGTGGGTGGGTGGTGGGCAATGCAGGGGTGGAATAAATACACATACTCCTGCACGCTTTCTCTCCCTCACTCACTCTTGCGCTCTTTCTAAGTGTTTTTAAACGAATAATGTCGGGAGGGGGCTGTTTGTGGCCACTGAGCGGCACAGCTGCGAAGCAGCCACTCAGTGGAGTGCGTGCGGAGGGATTCTAACGGGCAGCTCCCAGCATGGCTACCCCTGCCACAGACCCTGGGGAAGGGGAAAGTGTGCTGGGCTGGCCTTTGAAATTGACACGCCACGGCATGAGCACTAGGGAGCCTCGGCTCTCCTGTGATTTTCAAAGGCCGTGTCCCCTGCCCACAATGCCTGTGAGTGGCGGACTGGTCTGCTGGCGTAGGTGGCTGCCCCAGTTCATACAGGCAGGGGATGCGTGGGCTCCAGATTTCTCAGCAGTGTGCTGTGAGTGGCCATGGGTGGGTGCCGTGTGGCTCACGGGAGCGCCCATTCCCATCAGATGAGTGGCTCCTGGGTGGCCATGCAGGGTAGCATCTTGTTTAAATCCCCCCACCCCCTCTCTTACAATCCGGAGGCACATATAACATATATAATAAGAATCCCAGTGCTAATCAGTGAAAAATGTCATCTTTCATGGCTTTCACATAACAGCCATCTGTACTGAAACTGAAACGCAGTGTCTAAATGTCAGCCTGCTGCAGGTATCCTCAAATCTCTTTCCCATTTTGTTTTTTGTTATTGTTGTTCCCTATATTGTATTTTTCATTTCCACTTGCTGTGATATCATGGCATTTGATTTTGTTCTAGCCAAGAGGGCAAAGAGCTCAATTCAGTGTTAGCTGTCTTATTGGTCCATGGATTTGCCACTAAGACACAGTGGATGATTAATGTAGCCAGCGTCCTACCTTGCACGGAATAGGAACACATCACCTCCATTAGGGATTCATTCTCCACCTGGCTTGGGGCCAGGAGCACAAATCTGTTCCACATTGACATCTCATGGATCTGTGACCCCTCAGGCTTAGCAGAATGTTTTGCTTTCCCCCTTTCCCCTTCTTGTTTAAGGACGTTAATGTTTACTTCCCTGGTACTGCCTTTAATTTATTATGCCTCGTGAGCAAATTAAATGAAATCCTTATTTGTTTGTGCAGTGCCAACTACGGCTTTTTCAACCCGAGGAAGTTCCACCCCCAGCCCCCGCCTTGAGTCCAGTAGCTTGTATATAAAACTGCCTTGAATGCTCCCTCCTTTCCTAATGGAAAAGTAAATGCTCATTCTCCCTTTGACCTGATGCATGCTTTCAATGCGCTGTAAAGATATGAATCTGATGGAGTTCTGAAATTATAAAGCAGGAGTTCTTTTAGAGTACAGTGAATAACAATTGGATAGCTAGTTCTTTATAATAAGTTATTTATTCTCCATTTTGAGGTTTTATCCACACCCCAGGAGGTGGCCATGTATATTTCAACAGGTGGTGCATGGAGATTGCTAGGATACTCTCACGCTGTATTAGATTGTATCCAGTGGAAAGAAATGAATTTGAGAGCAAGACTTATAGGCTGATGAAAAAAAACAAAAAATCTTTCCTCTTGTTGAATGCAAGATTTTCTATTAGGTTCATATCCGTTATCAGCGTCGGCCTCATGTAAATGCATATTTATGATCTAGCACACAGTGTGCATGATATGTCAGGGAGAGCAGGTGTCTATACACAGCGCCGTTGCTGGACAATTTATAAAAGCTTTCCAAATAGTTTGCAAACTGCAAGGATGAAGCTGGAAGGAGGGAGTCAGGGAAGGGGGAAAGCAGGCACCACTGCTGTTTGCCCATGCTGCATGCTTACTTACACTCAGGGCAAAGCAGGCCGAAAGGGTTATGATTTATGAGAGAAGGCAGGAGAGATGAGAGAGAGGGGAGATGAAGTGGCATATGACCTTAAGAGGAGAAGAGGCGTAGGTCGTTAGAGGAAAACATCTTAGGAAAGGATGCAATGACAGTGGCTGGAAGGTGAGATAGATTGCCCTGGAATACTTCCAACAAACTCAAAGCCCCAAATAATAAAGCATATTGATACTGGTAACAATGAAAGTTGGGCCAGTTTGGGGGAAAATGCAAAAGGGGCTGAGCCATTCATATCTAGGGGGCCATGTCATGATAGCTAGAACCCTCCGGCACTTCAATCCTTCAAGACCGGGAGGTGGGAGCTGAGTCCAGGCCGTTCATCACCCACTGTTGTTGGCTATGGAGAAGGCTCATTTACTGGACCCAGGCCTCTAACTGGCTTAAAATGGCTCTGAGTGAAAGCCATTTTTAGATTTGAGATAAGCAAGTTAAAGAGATAATTCTGTAAGTTCAGGAAATATCTTGCATAGCAATTACAAGGCAGAAGTGTACACTTATAGACTTGGCTGTGTTTTCTGACATCGAATATCATGGTTCAGTCATGCCCATATCATAATGAACACTGTATGGCTTGAATTGGAAATGGGTCTCCCTGAGTAGCATAAGTCAGAAATGTTTGAAATCCATGAAGCAAAATAGGCAAAACAAAAGAATTTTTGTTCCTCTAATTGAGAATTTGGAAGAAGGAAGTTAAGTGCTTGTACATAATTGTATTGCAATTACCTTGTTTGATCCTGCACTGTGTTCTGTTTAGGAGTATCTCATTTCAGTGCGTAGGACAGGCATGTCAACGATGGCTATTAAGCACAGTAGTGTTTCTCATTTTCTCTCCTTTATTCTTCCACAGATCTGAAGTTGGTTTTTATTACCAGTTACATGAAGACAAATACTGAATAACCTGGAAATTCTGACTTTGGCAGCTGTATCAGGGATTAATCTGGCTCAAACCATTACAAAACAAGTAAGACAACTTAGTTATTAGTGGTGGAATATTGGCAAATGAATTTCTGCAGTGGACCTTTGTACATTTATTTATTAATAATTAATTATTATTTTATTATTATTATAATGCTAGTGAAGGCCTGCTGGGAGACGTTGGGGCTGTTGCTGGCTGGGGTAGTCAGTGCCTCCCTTTGGGACGGTAGAGTGCTGGGCTGTCTTAAAGAGGTGATGGTGCGGTCTCTGCTCAAGAAAACAATGCTTTGCATTGACTCACTTGCCAGCTATTGGCCTGTCTCTAACCTTCCCGTTTTAGGGAAGGTTATTGAGTGGGTGGTGGCTCGGCAGCTGCAGGAGCATCTGGACCGTGCCGGTTTTCTTGATCCTTCACAGTCTGGTTTTCGTCCGGGTTATGACACTGAGACTGCGTTTGTGGCATTGGTTGACGACCTTTGCCGTGAACTGGATCAGGGTCATTCGACCCTGCTGATTTTATTAGATCTGTCAGCTGAATTTGATACCGTTGATTATGAGATGTTGGTGACGTGCCTGCGGGACTGGGCAGGATGGTTCCACTCCTTCCTGGCTGGAAGAACTCAGCAAGTGGTGCTTGGGGATTATTTTTCATCATATTGAGACCTCTCGTGTGGAGTCCTGCAGGGTTCTGTTTCGTCCCGTCTCCTGTTCAACGTGTATATTCAGCCGCTCAACAAGGTAGTTAGGGGGTTTGGTGTGCGGTGTCATCAGTATGCTGGATCGCATCAGTTTTCTTGATACCTCATAGTCCGGCTTTTGTCTGGTTTTGACACTGAAACTGTGCTTTGTGGCCTTGGCCAATGACTGCCACCATGAGCTGGACCAGGGTCATTTGACCCTGTTGATCCTGTTAGATCTCTCGGCTGCGTTTGATATAATTGACCATGAGTTGTTGGTAATTCACTTGCGGGATCAAGCTGGGGTAGGTGGAACTGTTCTTGAATTATTCTGTCCCGTCTCCTGTTCGACGTGTACATGCAGTCTTTGGGTGAGGTCGTCAGAGGATTTGGTGTGTGGTGTCATCAATATGCTGATGGCACCCAATTTAACCTCTCTTTTTCAGCTGACCCAGGCCTGGAAGTCTTGGTGCTTACCCGATGTCTGGTGGCTGTGAGGGACTGGATAAAGGTGAGCCGCCTGACACTGAATTCTGACAAGATGGAGGTGATGTTGGTGGGAGGGGCTAAGGGAATGGTGGCACCTGTCATAGATGGGGTCCACCCTCCGCTGGTCCCTCAGGTTTGTAGTCTGGGGGTGCTCCTTGACCTACAGCTTCACTTGGATGTCCAGGTGGTGGCTGTAGTGAAGGGTGCATCTCGCCAACTACATCTGGAGTGATGGCTTTGGCTGTATCTCTCAGATTCTGATCTAGCCACCATCATCCATGCCTTCATCACCTCAAGACTGGACTACTGCAATGTGCTCTACATGGGGCTACCCTTGGTGATGGTCTGGAGACTGCAGCTGGCGCATAATGCAGCAGCCCATCTCCTCATGGGGATGGGTCACCACGAGCACATTACACCAGTGATCCATTCTCTGCATTGGCTGCCTATAGTCTTCTGGGCCCAATTAAAGGTGTTTTGGTTTTTTTACCTATAAAGCACTAAAAAGCTTGGCCCCCACCTACCTGTAGGATCGCCTCACCCTCCAGGACCTGGATTGGTCCCTGCGGTTGGCTGGGAGTGCCCTCCTCGAAGTCCCCCAGGTGGTGACAATGAGGGGGGTGTTTTTGGTGGCCACACTGCAGGTGTGGAACTCCCTCCTGACAGAGGTCCACCTAGCCCCAGACTTTCCCTCTTTCTGAAGACAGTGTAAGACCTGGCTGTTCCTCTGGGCCTTTGGTGAGTGAGACGGGTGATGGGTGGGGGGCTTGGTTAGGGGGAGGTGTCACGGAGAAACATGGGGTCACACACGTGTAACACGGGACTACATGTTTGGTACATGTGTGTTGTCCTACCTTAAGAGAGGGTGGGAAGTGACTGACTGAACCCAAGGGATTACAGGCAAGCCGGGAGGTGGAGGATTCTACCTCGGGAGGAGGCGGGAAGGTACAGGAAACTTTTCCCGGGATGGAAGGGGGAACGAGGGATATCTCTTCCCCAGGGATCGAAAGGCACAACCCTGTAATCCTAAAGGAACAGGAAAAAGCTCCTGAACGACAGATAGGAGGAGAGGAAACGGTTAACACTGTACAGAGTTACACCTCTACACTTGGTAACCTGACTCCTCCAGAGTTTGGTGTGGGGAAGTCTGAGAGGACACTGGGAGGTTCTCACACCCATGTCACAAAGTCAGACTCCCCAAAAGGAGAAAGACATGGTTATACAGACCCAGAGGATCCTGGAGGGACAGACAAAGGGTGGGGGCAGGGCACAGTAAAGACGGATCACAATAGCCCCTCCACA
>QEPC01010260.1:2224065-2273474 GCA_003113815.1 Sphenodon punctatus
CCAACCATCTGCACAGAAAAAATCCTACCAGTAGCTCATGCCTGAAATAACAGAGGACAATTTTAGAAAACTAAAGATCTAGCTATTCCCTTATAACTAAGCTTAACGCATCAAGTTCCTGAATGCATCTTTGTCTTTCCTTATGTTCCCTTTCTCTCTCTCCACCCCTTGTTGTCCAAATAAAAGCGGGGGTGGGGGCGGAATCTGCTTCCTTTCCCCACCCCTTTTCTGGACACCTGACACCAGCTCTTCCAAACTCCAGGAAAATCACTGTGTGTCTGACCAACAGTTGAAAATCTCCCCCATCCCATCGGAGTTTTTTTTGTTTTGTTTAAGAAAATGCATTAGAGGACTGATCTTAAAGCGCACTGAAGTCAAAGGGCTCCCATGCATTTCAGAGACCTTTGGATCAAACTTTAAACCTGCACTAGGTCCTAAGGAGAAGTGGTGAGTTGGATAAGTCAGGCTCTAACTTCCATCTCTAAGTTCTGCTTATATAAGCTAGTTTCTTTGTCTAAAGGAGGGCTGGGGAATCCCCCACCTACACCCTGTGGGCCAAATCTGGCCAGTTGCTGCTTTTTATTTGACTCTTTTCCAGTTTACAGATCTGGTCCCTGGATCCAGTCCCTACCCCAAGTTCTGAAATGGTAAACGTGGGGAGAAGGGAGTGGAGAGGATAGCATGCAAGGACTGAGGAAGGATTCATGGCATAAGTCAGGGGAAGTCAAACTTTTCCCTCCCAGGGCCACTTGGAAAACTAGTACAAGCACCAAGGGCCAGATAAAAGCTGGGGGCAGGCAGAATGCTTAAGCAGTGTGCTTAGGAAGAGGAAGGTACAGAGATCATGGATGTGTGTCATGGATCTGTCCCCTAATTGTTGAATGCATGCCCTCATCTCTGGTCCCTTTCAGCATGGGGCCCTGTCATGGGAGGGGGGATGTCTCACACAAAAAGATACTCGTGATGCATCCAGCTCCTACATGCCTATCTAAGCCAACAGCTCCTCTGGTCCCCAAGTGTCCATGTCCCCATCTGAGTCTCCCCACAGCCTGATCCCATGAACTCTGCTCCCCAAATCTCCCTGGGGAGGATCAGGCTGCAGCCCTTTGAGTTAGACATTTTTTTAACTTTGAAAACAAAAGGGAAAAGCAACTCCCCCCTGGGAGTGACCCCAAGCAAACTTTCTCTCAACTGTGCTGCACCAAAGCAGAGAGTGGGAGAAGCAACAGCAGCTTTGCAAGAGAAGCTCACAACAAAAGCTGCAGCCTCAGGCTAGTGAAGAGGGCCTCATTCACTCTCCAGGCTGAGGGTTTTTACCTGCTACACCTCAGGATCCAGCCAGGTCTGGTGTAACCCTCCCAAGCTCCTTTGAATTTGCCTCCAGCCCAGACTTAAGCAGTAGACTGCAGAGCACATCCAACCCTAGGCTGCCTTATGGCACCCATCTTGCTTTTTATTGCTCTGCTGCTTTGGACTGGAGATCAGATAACTCACATGGGGAGTTTGTTTACAACTCAATCAACAAACAGCTTATCTCCCAGTCCGATCGGGTGTCCCCGCAGCAGCAGCAGGTGAGGGATGGGGTCCAGAGCCAGGGAGGGAAGGAAGAACTTACTGAGGGAGAAGCTGGCTGTAGCCTGCTGCCCAGCCAGGCAAGTGCGGGGCCCCAGCAGGCCGCAGGGCCATGTGCGGCCGCACATGTGGCACGTGCCTGGGGCCGGCCCTGGGTTTATCCTGGAGACAGGGACAGGAAGCTACAGGCAGGATGGAATCAATCTTCTTTCAGCACTTCTCCATCCAACTCTCCCAACCCCACTAAGGAATGAAGGATAAGCGGGTGCTCTGGGCTGATACAGTGGGCATTCTGCAGGAGGGGGGCAGGGAGATAGTGGGGTCCCGTGCAGAGCAGTCCTGTTGGGCAGAGTGGCAAGTGTACTTCTCTAGGAGAACTCTAAGAGTGAGCCTCAGTCCAGGGAGGGAAATCCTATGGGGGAGCAGGAAAGGAGGGAGCATACACAAAGAGGATGGGGGGACATTAAGGGGAGAGAGTAGGGGCAGAGCCTCTGTAAATAGCTTCCACAGTGGAAGCCATGCATGGGGGAGCACTTTACAGGGAGCAGCTTTATTAGGGATACAGAATATGGAACCCAGTACAGGGGGAGGTGTGCAGAGCAGGCAGTGTTGTGAAAGAAAGGGAGCCCTGTCCAAGGGGGAGTAAAGTGGGGAGTCTTGTAGAGACAGAGAGTTGCAGAATAATGGCCATAATTATGCTGGGAGAGAGCCCTGGAGAACTGAGTGAGGGAGCTTTGTACAGGGAGAGAGCTGCAGGATGGGCAGCATTATGCCAGGTGGAGAGTCCTGTACATGGGCACAGGAGAGTCAGGGAGCACTGTACAGGGAGTGAACTTCCCAGGGGGTCCTGTACAGGGGGAGGGCCTTATAGAAAGCAGAATGGCCAGTGTTGCACAAGGAAAAGAGCTCTGACAGTGGGGAGTAGAGTGGAAGACTCCTGTACAAGCCATGAGTTAGAGAGATCATAGAGAAAAGTTTTTGGAAGTTTGCAATGCTTCAACCAAACCAAAGTTGTTGTATTCTTAATAAAGCAGGGAGCTACCAGTAAAAATCCAGCTTTGCCTTGCTTGCTATTTGAAGGCAGTAACAACTTTATAAACTGAAGGGAGCAGCTCTTCCACTTTAGCCTTCTGTAAGCGCTGCTCCTATAGTGGTTATGCTGCTCAGCATTCTAAAGCACCGGCAGGACAAATTTTCTCAATTGCATTGTATTTAACAAAAACCTTGGATATTCATAATAAAAAAACCTCCGGTTTACCAGAAGAGTTAAGGCTCTTGCAAATTCAATCATTCATTAAAAAGCATGGAGATTGCAAGTTAAGGTTCCTGCCTTAATGTCCATGTCATGTTAGCAGTAAAGACATTGTACAGTTTCACATATTGTGCTCACTAACAACTTAGGCTCATGCATCCACACTTTGCCTTCGTCTTTCAGCCCTAATCCTCTTCCTCTTTGCAGATTGGGGGCAACAATGAAGCTGGGGACAGGAGGGTGTGAGCTGACCCCTCACCTTCTACTTTCCCATTATCCTTTCATTTCAGTTGGGGAGAATAGGACAGCTGATTAATGGTTTACAACCGTCCCTTTTACTCATTAGTCTTCACTGTCCTCCCAGAGCACAGTGAAGCTGGGTAGAGTCGTATACAAATGTTTAATTAAAACTAAGTTGGGTATGCATTGAAATTAATAAAATGGAATGGCCATCGAAAGAAATGGAGGCAACAGCAGTGACAGTTTCTAAATAAATGCTATTGTCATTCCAACATCCAGTTAAGTGATTGTGAAATTATACAACACAGTTGCATCTTTGGGAATACATAGGGGAGGCAAGAGGGTGTGAAATGATTAGGAAGGCACCAGATGCAGTAAGTGGAATGGTTGGAATGATAGGGAAAAATACAAAGAGTGTGCAGGATTAAGTAAGTGGGTGGAATGATAGGAGGAATTAGAAATAGTCACAATAACAAGGTTCTGAATGAAATAACTGATTCAGAAAACTGAGGGTATACCAGGAGGAGCAGTTTTATTGTTTTACCCACAAATCCCTCTCTCCTGCATTAACTTTAACATTTATTACAATACTGTATAGCCTGTTCTTGTATCCTGTATGAGATTGTTAGGAATGATTTGGCACTTCCATACTGCTGGATTTTTCTGATTCCCTCATAATGTGTTAACAGCTTCTTCCCTAGTGCTCTATGAAGTTCCCACTAATCTCCTGCAGAAGCTAGTATAAAGAAGGCTGGAGTACTTTTCCTTTTTCACCATGACACCAGCTACTATTAATCTCCTCTTATTTCTAATTGTTTAAATTGTCCTGGCCTCTCAAAATCACGGAGCAACTTGAGGAGTATGCAGGCCTTTCTGCGACTGCGCTTAAACGTTTTAAGCCTCTCCTCTTTGTCTGTGCTCACTTTATTTTGTTAGACAATGCTCTGTTTGAGCCTGATGAGATAAACTGTAGTGTACCTCAGAGCTTCATATTAGCTTCTATCCTCTTGTGCTGTGATCCCACTTCCCTCCGTTACAAAAATTGGATGTAATCTAAGTGTTCCTTCCATTTCTGAGGACAGCCAGACACTGTGCATTTTGCTGTCCTAGCAGATGCAGGCTAGTGGCATCTTCATGCTGCTTTGAATATACATGTGACAGTCAAGGCTAGATATTTCAAACCTGGCTACAGTTCAATTCCCATAAAACAAGAGATCCTTCTAATTGACAAACAGAGAAACTCCCAGCCTGTCAACTGCTTCTTCTGTTTCTTCAATTTTAATGGTACCTTAGTCAATCACTTTAATGATAACATAGCACCTTACATTTTATAGTGCCTTGGTGCCCAAAGGAAAGCAAAGCATTTCACAAACTGACTCTAATCTAATCTAATCTAATCTAATCTAATCTAATCTAATCTCTCTCTTCTTCCACTACCAAAGTGCAAGCCCCTCCTTGGTGGAATGAAGGAGCTGCCCAACATCTCAAAGCATCACTGCTCAACAGTTTGGGATGGAAAGTTCACCACATTGTCTTTGAGAGCCAGTGTGGTGTTGTGAATAAGGTGCTGGACTTGGACCTGGGAAACCAGAGTTCAAATCCCACCCTTGCCATGAACTCACTGGGTGGTCTTGGGAAAGTCTCAGTCTAGAGAGCCAGTGTAGTGTAGTAGATAAAGTGCTGGGATTGGACCTGGGAAGCCAGGATTTGAATCCTATCCTAGCCATGAATTCACTGGGTGGCCTTGGGCAAGTCTCAGCCTCAGTTCCCCATCTGTGAAAAAGTGTGTATGTGTCTGTCTCTCCCTGTGTTCCCTTACCCTCCTTTTGAAAATTCAAATTGATGGATTGACTGTCATCCTAGATTTAGACTGTTCCTACATGAGCACAATTATCCTGGGATTAACTGTAATTCCGGGCTGACATCCTGGGATTGTAATCCAAGGATAAATGTCTACATGAGCATTAATTTTTAGGGATGAAGCACCATCCTGGGATGGCAGTGTAGATGCTTATCCCGGTATAAGAGTCACAAGGACGACTGCATCAATCCCACGGTGCAGCACCCTCCCAGAGCACATGGTGCAGAACTGGCTTGGAGGGGCACCCCGGGAGGCTGAGGCTACTGGCCATTTTTTAAAGTGGAGCCTAAACTGTGGTAAACCATGACTATTGCTTTTGGCAGCCTACTAAACACAACTTGTTTCTTATTTGGCTCCCCTTAAATATAAACCGCTGCACGCTCTCTGCAGCCCATGTGCCCCACCCCCTGGCAGACACCAGGTGTTTCTAATTGCTAGCTTCCCACTTTGTGCCCTGCTCTCAGACTCCACTGAGAAGAGCCAGAGCTGGAAGGGAGTGCTGGGAAGATCACATGTATATTATTTATTTATTGAATTTATACCCCGTCCCTCCTGAATCCAGCTCGGGGCGGCTTCCAACAATAAAATACAATTTAAAACAATCCAAAAACCACTTTAAAAATACCATATAAACATTTAAATAACATATAAAACAGGGCCAGGGATATAAATTGCTTGGGATAGGGGAATAAAAATCACTACCCACCCCCCTCCCCAGAGGCCAAGGCGAACAACCAGGTCTTGCATTTCCGCAGAAATACTAATAGGCTTGGGGCCAGGTGGGCCTCCTCCAGCAGGGAGTTCCAAAGACGCGGCCCGGCCACCGAGAAAGCCCTCTCCATTGTCGCCCCCCACTTTACGTGGGGGGCCTCCAAGAAGGCACCCCCGGCAGACTGAAGGAGCTGCTCCGGGGTACGGAGGGCGAGGCGGTCCTTGAGGTATGAGGGGCCGAGACCGTACAGGGCTTTGTAAGTCAATACCAACACCTTGAATCTGGCTCGGAATGCTATCGGCAACCAGTGCAGAGCCTGGAGCACTGGTGTTATGTGCTCCCGGCGACCCATCCCCGAGAGGAGATGGGCCGCCGCATTCTGCACTAGCTGCAGCCTCCGAACCAAACACAAGGGAAGCCCCACGTAGAGCGCATTGCAATAGTCCAGCCTCGAGGTGACGAAGGCATGGAAGAGGGAGGCCAGGTAAAGGCAGGAGACAAAAGGACGCAGCCTCCGCACCAGATATAACTGGCGAAAGGCAGCCTTAGCGACTGCCTCCACCTGCCGCTCTAGGTGGAGGTCAGCGTGTAATCCAAGTTGTGTGAACTTTGGGACTGGTAGCATTTTGTCACAGCCTTCTCTGTTGTAAATCTCTAGCCATGACATTTTGCCACCTGAGACTACAGAATACCATAGAGATGCTTGGGAGGTAAACTCTACCTGCAGTTCTCTATGGCAGGAGGGGGACTTTGTCATGGAATAAGCATGTACACGAGCACTATCCAGGTATTATTTTATGCCAGGAGGATAAATAAAACCTGGAAAAAATCTGGGTTAAAACCAGGAAGCAGGAATTATTTATACCAGGATATCTGTCCACATAAACAATTAGGTTCCGAAATTAGAGGGTTTTATCCTTGGATAATGCTCAAGCAGAAGCAGACTGTGTCTCACTGAAAATTTAAGTCCAGATTCAGCAGAGAATTTTAGGTTACACTTAACTTTAACCCTCCTGCGCCTGAGTAACTGAGTGACTAATAACTCTTTTGGGGTCAAATTGACCCCCATTAATAAATAGCTGAAAAATAATGAATGTGATTGATTTGAAATGGACTCCAGATTTTTTTTTTTTAAAATTGATAGTTTATTATTATAACAACTGAAAAACAGAAATAAATAACAACCCTGATGGTATTGGGGGTTACCATGACCCCTCATGTAAAGCAGCACAACTAACAAAAACGGTACAGGGGGTATTGTTGACCCCCTCCAATCCAGAAAAGGAGAGGCAGAGCCAGCTCAAAAGTCTTGAGTTCACAGTAGGATGGCCAGATATGCCAAGAGGACATTTATGAAAAATGCAGGGCTTCATTGTTTTCAAGTGAGCTCAAAATCCCACAGTAAATGCAGGGGTCATCAAACCCCCCCCCCCCATGCAGAATGAATAGGTATTGTTCCAACACAAAGCTGCTAATGGCTGTGATTAAAAAAACCCGTCAAGAGTTCACTCTAAATAGGTCTTTACTGCTGTGTAAAGAGTTGCAGGGCTTCATTGTTGTCAGGTGAGCTCCAAATCTCACAGTTAATGCAGGGGTCATCAACACCCCTGATGCAGAATGAATAGGTATTGTTCCAACACAAAGCTGCTAATTGCAGTGATAAAAAAAAGTGTCAAGAGTTCACTCTAAATTGGTCTTAACTGCTGTGTAAAGATAAAGAACAATAGAAGTTGGCAAATTGACTTTTCACTGGGAGTCAATGTAATCCCCCAAAGCAGTTTATGGTTATATTTTCCTAAACACACCACCAGTGACCTTTGTGAACTCAAACTAAGTGCTACATTTTTTTCTTCCCCCTCCTTGAGGGTTTAATTAGGACAACAGATGCTGGGTTAAGTTTAAATTCTTTAAAAGACACATGCATTTTAAGAATATATGTGCAAGGGGTCAAAAAGACCCCGAGTGCAAAGGGCGTATAGTGCTTTCATTTCCCCATTGACTTACATTGGGGGTAGAAAGTACCTCGGATGATGAAATGATAAAAACCTGCATTTAAAAAAAATGGGGAGGAACACGAAACAACACAGGACCGTTGACCTCACAGTTCTTGAGGAATACATGGGGGGAGGAGTGGTTCAGGCTTGCCAAAACAGTTTTATGATTTTTTTTAGCAGCCTCGGGGGTCATAGAGACCCATGATGAAGACGGAGGGTTGATTTTCGCATGCACTTGATTTCATTTGCTGAACTAACCCCTTCAATCAATTTAGCAACAGGATTCTAGTGAGTTTGTGATGGGGGTGGGCGGGGGGGCACATGTTCCTTTTTTTGTCCTTGCAACCTGCTGTAAGTAGGGAGCAGTGCATATTCTTGTAGCCTAGAGGAGAAAGAATTTATGAATTTTTAATCTTGCTTCCACTGACTGTGGGGGCTGTTACACGTAGCAGCAAGCGCTGTAGCAGCACCAGCCTGTAGGTAGCACCTGCTGAAGGAGGCATCCTCCGAACAGGACAGCACCGGCCTGCAATCGGCACCTGGTGCATCAGTGAAGACATCCTCCAGTCAGGACAGCACCAGCCTTCAGGTAGCACCTGCTGCATCAAAGAAGACATCCTCTAAATCAGGACAGGACCGGCCCACAGGTAGTGCCTGCCCCTTTACCATAGATAGCTATGGCCACAGCCAATCAGAGCCAGCTTCAGAAGCCATGGGGTGGGACAAGATGTACCTAGCACTTCATCTTCATGTATTTTCAGAAGTGATGCTACCACGCTTAGATCCAATCCAGGGTACCAGCCACCACCCCGCCCTGGGGTAGGCTGTTACCCAGAACAGACATGACGGTGCACCTTACCACACTTTGCCCCAAACCGTGGCAGCGCTTACCACTGTCTGTTCCCCGCATTTTTCCAAGATCACAACTGGTGGTAACTGCTGCCATGGTTCAGGGCAAAGCCTGGTGAACATCTGGCGGCTGCTGAACAGAAGTGATGGTGGTTGTGGCCCCAATATGTGTGTGTGTGTTAAGTGTGGTAAACTTAAGTGAGGCTAAGCGTGGTATCGGCACTTCTGAAAATACCCTTCTTCTCCCATAGAAGCAGAACGCCACAAGCACTCAGTGGTCTACCAGCACACTCCTCTAGTATTGCCTCTCTGTACTCCTACCTTGCTCATCTGCCTCCACACATCCCTACCCACCTTATGTCTCCTCTCTATGTCTTACCTCAGTCCTTGGCTTTCTGCTGTCAGTGCTAACTGCCTGCCTGGATTGACCTAAACTCTGGGTGAAAACAAACAAGACAGTAGCGCACAGTAGCCTGTGAGTCACCTGGTCATCAGTTTGGTGGACGCCAGATGTTCGCCCACACTTTCCATGAGGAGGGTGGTTGGCTGCTACTGGATGTGTCGTGCAGAGAAAGTCAGAGAAGTGGTGCGGGCTAAGGTTTGTCCAGCTGGGCTAATGTGCTCCCTCTCATCTGTTAGGCCCCATCCAGCCCTGCCACAAGGCAAGGTCTGAGGAGTGGGCCTGAAGGAGTGTGCTTTCCCTGGTTGCCAAATAGCTGATCAGAGGGTCTCAGAGCAATGTGCTCCTCTTGACCCCCCAATCAGCTGTTTGCTGAGCTGGGTGAGCGTGCTCCTCCAGGGTCACTGATCAGCTGTTTGGTGGCTTGGGTGAGCATGCTCCTCCAGGCCCCCCTGATCAGCTGTCTGGCAGCAGCTCCTCCTGGGGGCCCAATTCTGCTGCACATCAGGGGTTTGGGAGTCCTGCCCCATGTGGACGACTGCTCGGCGGACCTGTGGCATGGAAGGACTTGTGCCAGTAGTCCCCCTGTCCAGATTTCCTGGAGGGTGCTGCTAATTTTAATTGCCCTCACTGCTGGTCCAAAGTGTGGATGCTGTGGTGGCCCTCCCTGGGGTGGAGGAGCTGGGGAGGGTCACAGCAGCCACCTCTAGGGGAGGTGGGCTGGCCCTTGGTGTGGGATCCAGATTGCCCCTGTCTTGTTTGTTTTCACCCACTGTCTACACCACATCTCTGCTGATCCCAAAGCTGACACCAGTGATAACTGCCAGTCCAGACTGACCTATATTCCATCGAGACTACGCTCGCTCTCTAACCATAGCCCTAACATTGGTCCTGTTTCCTTACACCTCGTGCCTCTAGTTTTTGACTGAAACCAGGCTTCCCTACTCTATAAAGGTAAGAAAAAGTTGATGCTTAGTTTTACAAATAAACTCTCAGAACGTGGTCAGTGGGTGTGAATCTATCTGAAGGGGGAGAGCTGAAGGTGAAGTCTCTCCCTGACTTTGGATCCTTATTACTGCCTTGACCCTAAATAGAAATCCAATACAATTTCTGTTGTTTTGACTTTGGATTGTCAGTTCCATTTGAAACATCAAATCATTTAGTTACGATATTTTGACTGTTTTGATTGAAAATGTCTAATTTTTTCATTTTAACATTTCTGATTCAAAACCTTCAGGAACTCTTTGTTCAATGAAATTTTTTACTTTTTTCTTCTCACTCAGAATGGAAACTAATTTCAAAATATTGATGTTTCCTGCAGGAAGAAAATCCTTCTTTCTGAACTGCTCTAATGAACACGTGTTCATACACAATGACTGCTCTTCCCAGTTGGTGGAGAAAATGTGTTTTACTACTTTTATATGGGTTGATTTATTTAAGATTTGTTATTATGCTTGATGATAAAAATAGGCCTGTTAGGACTTAAAAACCTGTATTTACTAAAATATTAAAATGTTTGGTTTTATTCTTTTTAATACATCTGTTATCTGTACTTTTGTATGGCTGATATCATTTTTACACACATCTTAAAGTTCTGGATTTTTCAATCTTCTGGGTTTACAATTCCACAAGTAAGTTCCGGATTCATTTTTCACACACACACTGCCCTGAGGCAGTTCCTGGATGCATTCTTCACACAAACACTGCCTTGAGGCAGCCTAAAGTAGCCGCAGCTGTAGACGTGACAGGCTGCCATGGAAACCAAGTGACCACAGCTGCCTGGAGTAAAGCAGCTTACCAGGAGAACTTTCTACACAAAAGTTCTCAGAGAAGTTCTACACAGAAGTTCAAAGATGCGGATGTTTAAGATCTGGGTGAGTGATTTAGACGCACAGAAAGTTCAGGATGTAAGAGAAAACATGCAGGAGAAATGTGTGTGTAAAAACACCCTTTTATTTAATACGTTGCATGGTAGTTGATGTCTAATGCATTTAAAAAACTTTAAAACTAGGTCTTTTTCTTTTCTTATCCTGTGTAACTAAGTTGCCAATCATCTTCCCTGTACCAGGAGGAGAGAATAAAAGCTTTTGCCTTTCCCCCCTAAAAATTTGCATCTGTGGTTGAATTATAAGCCAGGATCCCATCA
Organism: Sphenodon punctatus; assembly: GCA_003113815.1. Lineage (NCBI taxonomy): Eukaryota > Metazoa > Chordata > Lepidosauria > Sphenodontia > Sphenodontidae > Sphenodon > Sphenodon punctatus. The sequence goes on from QEPC01010260.1 coordinate 2,235,092, forward strand.
CTCAAGCCAACCTCTGTGACACAGCCTTTTATGTTCCAAGGAGCTGGCTACTGTACATTAGGTCAGTGTCTGTGAGCTTTGAAACAAAATCTCTCTGGTGACAGAGTGGGAGTAGCATCAGTGATCCAAACATGTGTTTAGATTGTCATTTAATACAGCTACAATTATTCTACAAGGAAAATATCAACAAACGTGGCAGGTAATCACTATTAATCTTAATTAATTATTGCAATAACACTCCCAATAAACAAGTATTGTCTGGCTACCTTCTCATGTGTTTATTCCATTACTGTCAGTAATAGGGATCTTTAAAGTCTTGTGATAAATTAATGCTTTTTCCAATAACTTCAGCATACCTGCTTTTGAGGAAGCAAGTTTTCACTTGGTGTTTTTCGATTGTCGTAGGATTTACAGAACTTTTTGTTTTCCTTATATAGTAGAATAATTTCCCTGGTCTTTTAGGTCTTGTGTCCAGTACAGTGCATAGAATTGCTTCCACCGTAGGTGTAATTAAAGATGGGGAATAGGGGAGAAGGATCCTTTTCATTTTTCATAGTGAGGGTGGACATATATATTCCCCCACAAATTTGAAGTTATAGACAAAGCTTTCAGCTGCTTAGTGATTCAGTGGGAGGAATGAACGTGGGGAAAAAGCATCTATCCCCACCTCTCCCCTCCCCTCAATCCGAGTTCTTTGATAGGCTAATTGATTGCTTTAATTTGTGAATAACAAAGTTTTTGTGCAGGGGGGAGGGGCTGTTTTATTGGGACTTTAGAAAGGAGTAGGGAAACGTGCCCTAAGGGCAGATCTGTTGAGAAAGACAAAGGGAATGTTTGCCTTTTTAACTACAGGGCATTATTATTAATTATTATTATTATTATTATTTTATTTATTTATATAGTACCAGTGATGTATCTGGTACTGTACAGTCAGTAGTTACAGACCAGTTCCTACCCCAAAGGGCTTACAATCTAGGAGACAAGGAAGGGGGAGACGTGGGAGAGGTGAACATCAGGAGAGACAAGCACACATTCATGAGTTCGAGAAGATGCAGGTGCACATACTTCCCTTAGTTACAGGGAAGAGAGTCTGAGCAAGGGAGGGAAGAGGAGGATGCACTTTCCCTCATGATGAGACAAGGAAAGCCTGGCAGAAGAGGTAGGTTTTTGGGAGGGATTTGAAAGTTGGGAGGGAGGAGCAGAACAAATGTATCCAGGGAGCGAATTCCAGACATGGGGGGCAGCAAGAAAGAAGGGGTGAAGACATTTTGAGGAGCACGGCAGTCGCAAGCAGGTGAGGGTGGGGGAAGAGGAGGAACGAAGTTTTCGGGCAGGATTTATTTTTATTTATTAACACTATTTACCTGTCCCATCCTGCCCATGGCAGGATCTGTACAAACAAGATAAAACAACCATAAAAACATATCAGTAATACAAACAATATATAAAACAAAACAGCATATTACAAAACAGCGGCGTCAAGCAAATACACCCTCATCCCCTGTCCCTTCCACCCACTACCTGTCTCCCTCACCAAAGGCCTGGCGGAACAGCCAAGTGATCTGGGGCCAAACAGACCTTGTCCAGGAGGGAGTTCCATAATCGGGGCACTGCTGCCGAGAACATCCTATGTGATGTTGCCCCCCGCCCTCCGCAGAACGTGGGGAATCTCCAAAAGGCTGCTCCCAGCTGACCATAGAGGCTGCTCCAGAACCCGGTGAGGCGGTCCCGCAGATAGCGGGGGGCCCAAGCCGTAAAGAGCTTTATAGGTAAGAACCAACACCTTGAATCGAGCCTGGAAGACTATAGGCAGCCAATGCAGAGAGCGGAGCTCCCTACGGCCTGACCCAGTAAGGAGATGGGCCACTGCATTCTGCACCAGCTGCAGTCTCCGAACCGTCACCAAGGTTAGCCCCACGTAGAGCGCATTACAGAGTCCAGTCCTGAGGTGATACAAGCATGGATGATGGTGGCAAGGTTGCAGTCTGAGATATACGGCCGCAGCCTTACCAGATGTAATTGGCAAAATGTGCCCCTCGCCACAGCTGCCACCTGGGCATCCAAGCAGAGCTCGGAACCGAGAAGCACTCCCATACTATGAACCTGGGCAGACCCCATCAATGATGGCAGCCATCAGTCCCTCAGTCCTCCCTACCAGCATTACCTCCATCTTGTCAGGATTCAGCTTCAGGTGGCTTGCCCTCATCCAGTCCCCCACAGCTGAGAGACACCGAGTAAGCAACGAGACTGCCAGGCCTGGGTCAGCTGAAAAGAAGAGGTAACGCTGGGTGTTATCAGCGTACTGATGACACCGGATGCCAAACCCTCTCATGACATTATTCATTATTAATTATTATTATTATAAGCATTTGTATAGCACCAGCTGTGTACCTGGTGCTTTACAGAACAATAAGATAGATGCGGTCCCTGCCTATGGCTTACAATCTAATAGACACGGAGGGGGGAGACAAGGAGAGGGGCCATAGGGAGAGACCAGGGATAAATAACATTCAAGCAGATGCGAAGTCTCAGATGCACGTGCTTGGCTTGGTTGCAGTTAGGCAGGAGTCTGCGGGAAGGGCAGACAGTAAATATTGAGAGGAAAGTTCTAACAGGCATTGGGAAAGGCGGTGAGGAAGAGGTGGGTTTTGAGGAGGGATTTGAAGGTGCAGAGGGAGGGGGCAAGGTGGATGTGGGCAGGGAGGGAGTTCCAGGCATGGGGGAGCAGCGAGGGAGAAGGGACGAATGCAGTTAGGGGAGCAGGGGAGACGAGGGAGAGTGAGGGAGGGGACAGAGGAGGAGTGGAGAGTATGTAAGGGGATTAGGGCTGAGAGGTAAGGGCGAGCCAGGTTGTGAAGGGTTTTGTAAGTAAATACCAGGAGTTTGTGAAGGATGCGTTGGGTAAGGGGGAGCCAGTGAAGTGAACAGGAACAGTTGAACAGGAGAAGGGACAGAACGGGACCCTGTGGAACATCACCTGTGAGATCCCAGGGGGATGAAAAACAGTCCCCCAGCAACACACACTGAGTTCTCCAGGCTAGGAAGGAACAATTTGAGAACAATTCTGCCCATCCCAGCTTGGTCCTGCCGGCACATCACATGATTAACCATATCATGATCAACCATATCGAAGGTGGCTGATAGATCTAGCATGACTAAAAGGGTCACATGGCTCTGATTCAGTGCACGGAGCAGGTCGTCAACCAGTCATATTAAGCACAGTCTCAGTGCCATAGCCCAGACGGAAGCCAGACTGTGAGGAATCCAGAAAACTGGCCTGGTCAAGTTGATCCTAAAGCTGTTGAGCCACCACCCATTCAATAACCTGAAGGTTAGAGACAGGCTGATAGCTGGCGAGGGAGACAACGCCAAGATGTGGCTTTTTGAGCAAGGGCTGCACTATTTAATAATTAATTAATTAATATAAAAGCTTATATCCCACCATGCTGCCTTTCCCAATGCCCTCTAGTCTTTCCCCTTGCTCTTACTGTCAGCCCTCCTCTGCTGACTGCTGCTACCAACCACCTTGTAACCAAGCCAAGTACACGCACCTGAGACTTCGCATCCGCCTGAATGTTTGTTTGTCTTCTCCCATGTCTCTCCCGCTGTCCCCTCTCCTTGTCTCCCCCTCCTTGTCTTTTAGATTGTAAGCCACAGGCAGGGACCGCATCTGACTGTATGTTCTGCACAGCGCCAGGTTGCAACTGGCGCTTTATAAATGTTTAATAATAATAATAATAATAATGCCTGCCAAGGCAGCTTGGGGTGGCTAACAATTAAAAACATATAGTATAAAAACAATTATATAAACACAATATATCTAAAAAATACACTAAAACCATACTAATACAAATTGGGCGGGGGGGGGGGGAAAGTCAAAGACAAAAATATACAAAAACCCAACCACCCTAACCCTCATTCCCCCTCCCATCATCCATCTCCCACACCAAAAGCCTGGCGGAACAGCCAGGTCTTGCACTGTCATCAAAAGGAGGAGAGTTCTGGGGCCACCCGGGCCTCTTCCAGGAAGGAGTTCCACAGTCTAGGTGTGGCCACTGAGAATGCCCTTTCCATGGTTGCCCCCGGGATACCCAGGGGACTTCAAGAAAGGCTTACTGCAGGGGTCGATCCAGAGCCTGGGGAGTGAGACGGTCCCACAGGTCTATGTCCTCCTTAAGACACCCAGGGACCCTACCCTCCTAAAGGGAGGCATTGACTGCCCTATTGTCTCCTGGCTGGCCTTGGCCAGCCAGGATGGGCAAGCATCTAATTTACAAGTTGTGGCTCTAACAGCTCCCAGAACATCCCCCATGTCGGTGGGTGTCATCAACTGAAACTGATCACACAAAACAGAACAAGCAGCGGCATTCATAAGCTCTGGTTCTCCTACTGTATCAAGCGCAGCGTTGAAGCCATGGTGGATGTGAGCAATTTTATCTACAAAATAGTCAATAAACTTGTCACAACAGACCTGGGAAGACTTCAATTCCAGGTGGCGACAGGCTGGATTGACCAGCCCTTTCACCACCCTGGAAAGCTCAGCTGGACGAGACTTGGTTGATACTATGGTGGCAGGAAATAAACTTTCTTTGCTATCTGCACAGCCACGGCATAGGCTCTCAAACTAGCTCTATTCTGCAATCTGTCGTCTTCAGCGTAAGTACAATGCCACCATCACTCTAACTGCCTTCCTCCTTGCTTCAGTCATTGCCGGTCCTCCATAAACCATGGGGACCTGCAACACTGATGCTCAGGAAGCGGACGCTTGGGAGCTGACCGGTTGATGGCCTCGGTCAGCCAGACATTACAAAAGGCAACAAGGTCATCGAGTGATCAGTCGTCAAGATCTGAGGGTACCTCCCCAAGAGCATTCTGGAATGTCTCCGGTTCCATAAGTCTCTGGGGGAGAACCAATTGAATAGGTTCTGCGCCTTTCTGGGGGCAGACGTTTGCCAGGAATCAGGCCCATAGGAGGTAATGATCTGTTCATGACAAGGGCATAGATGGCACATCCCCCACCAACGGATCCCCTGCCTTTAGGTCGGTGCAAAACACCAAAACACCCCCCCGCACACACACACATGTATCAGGCCAACTACCAACTGAGACAGGCCCATGGTTTCCATGGAAGCCGTGAACTCATGCTCTGCCCCTTGAAGGCCGGTGTCGGTGTGCATATTGAAATCCCCAAGACCACTGTCCTCAGGGATCACAAGACCACCTCTGACACCAGCTCAATAAGAGCCTGTAGGGATGCTGCTGCACAGGTGGGTGCACAGTATATCAGCAGCAACCCCAAACTGTCTCCGGCAAAATCAATCACAAGGTGGAGATGCTCAATACTTGGTGGGGTTTGCACCGGATACCGGCTAATGGACCTTAAAAATAATGGCTACAAACTCCATCCCCCCTCCATCCCTCCAGCCTTGGCTGATGATGTATGGAGTGGTCAGCCAAAATTGGCCCAGACTCAGTGTCCAGCCAGGTCTCCATTAGACACATGAGGGAATGTGGTGGGATACAAGAGTGCAGCTATATGGGAGAGCAAGGCCATGAAGAGCCTTGAAGGTGAAGACTAGGAGCTTGTGCTGAATGCGTCCCTGTAGAGGAAGCCAGCGTAGGGTGGAGAGGAGGGGCTAAATGTATTCAAAGTGATGGGCAAGGTGGATGACTCTGGCAGCAGAGTACTAAATGGAGATGAGGGAGACAAGATCAGAACAGGGGAGATCAGTAAGGAGGAAGTTACAGTAGTCAAGGTGAGAGATTATTTGAGTGTGGACTAGGGTTTTTGCAGTGACAACAGTAAGGTAGGGCCGAATTTTATTACTATTATACAGGGCGAAATGACAGGATTTGGCAACAGCCTGGATCCGAGGCATAAAGGAGAGGGAGGAGTCAAAGAAGAATCCCAGGCTACACGCCTAAGAGACAGGCTGGATGGTGACACCCCCAATGGAAACTGAGAAGGAAGTAGGAGGGGAACGTTTTGGGACGAAGATGAGGAGTTTGGTCTTGGCCATAGTAAGTTTGAGTTGGCGGCGAGACATAAAAGCAGAGATGTCAGAGAGACAGTCAGCGATACGAGACTGAATGGAGGAGAATAGTACAGGAGGGGAGAGATAGAGTTGCGTGACATCGGCATAACAGGTGGTACTGGATGGCCATAAGATTAAATGAATTGAAAAAGTGTAAAGGGAGAAGAGAAGAGGACCCCGGACATAGCCTTGGGGAACTCCCATGGAGAGTGGGAGCAACGTAGAGGAGGTACCAGCAAGAGAAACGTTGAAGGAGCGGTTTGAGAGAGATGAAGAGTGGTTTGAGAGAGATGAAGAGAACCAGTCAAGAACAGAGTCCTGGAAACCAAGGAAGTGTAGCGAATCCAAGAGGAAGCCATGGCTGACAGTGTCAAAGGCAGCAGAGAGATTGAGGACAAGAATGGAGTAGAGGTCCTTAGACTTAGCGAAGATCTTCAGTGCTTTTGGCGAGGACGGTCTCAGTCGTGTGGAGAGGATGGAAGCCCGATTGAAGGGGGTCAAAGGAGGAATAAGAAGAGAGGAAATCAAGGCAGCACATGTAGACGGCCCGCTCCAGGAACTTGGAAGCAAATGGTAGGAGTGAAATGGGGCAATAGCTGGAAGGGTCAGAGGGGTCAAGAATAGCCTTCTCTAGGGGAGACAGTGGCATATTTGAAAGCCAGTGGAAAAGACCCAGTAGAGAGGGAGAGATTGATGATGTACAGCAGAGAAAGTTCAGCAGTGGGGGCAATCACTGTTAGGAGGCAAGAGGGATGGGATCAAGGGGGCAGGTGGAGGGGTTTGATGAAGAGAGAAGGGAGGTGACCTTGTCAAGATATGCTAGAGAGAAGGAGAGAGAGGCAGGAGGGGGAATAGCAGGGCAGGAAATGGTGGGAGGGAGAGGGTTGAGATTGAGAAGCAATAGCAAGGCAGAGTTTATCAATCTTGTTGTTGAAAAAGGAGAGAAGATCCCATGCAGAGAGAGGAAGGTGGGGTTGGACAGAGAGACTTCAGAAGGGAAGCAAATGTCAAGAAGAGACAGCAGGGGTTGCGGGAGTGAGCACTGATGCTTACAGTGGTAATTCCCAACATTTCGCCCAGAGTTCTGCCAATGGCTTCTACAGATACGTTATAAAATGTCTTACAATTCATAAACTAGTGACATCCTGTCCTGACTGGCTCGAGGTCTCTATCAGACAGAAGTCAGCATTAATAAAACAGTCATAACATGTATGGCTCAGCTGCACAGACCTGCTTAGTGTCATGGCAGCTGCAGTCCTCCTTATTTTGCTGCCTTGAAACGCAGTGACCAGGCTGCTTCCTGCTCCTTGATATGGAGAGGTGTGACAGGGGTCGCCAACCTGATTAGGGTTACCATCACTTCCATGACTCCAGCTGAATCCTCAGTTTCCCTAGGATAATGTAGGGATTTTTTTCCCCGGCAGGGGACGTGGGTAGGACCACATCAAAAAGGGGAGGAGAGCCCCTTTGCCTCAGCCCCTTTCTGATGTGGGTAAGGTGAATAAACTGGGTATAGGTGCTAGAGGCCTGAATGTGCCCATCATTGTACTTACAGAGGTGATATTCCAACCAATTCACAAACAGTTCTCTAAGAGTCCCCTCACTCCTACCCTCTCATGTGTATTCTGGTAGTCTTTTAACAACTGGTTGTTTTGCTGAACTGAGCCGAACTCTGGTAGCATATCACCCCTGTGTATATATGCCCATACATTGTAAGAGACAGCTGTTTCCCCCAAAGTGGACAGACTCACAGACATGACAGGAAAAGAAAGCATTATTGTTATCTCCATTGAACAAATCAGGAACGGACACACAAAGATAACAAATGTGTGATCCTCCAGCTGGACACCACTACTTGTTAGTGTACACACAAGTCCCATTGAAGTGAATGGAACTTGCATGCATGCTCAGCTTAGAGTGTGGATGATCGTGCTGTAAGGGACTTGCCCAAACTCTCACAGGTTAGTGGAAAAACACAGGATTGAACCTAGCTCTACTGAGACCCAAATCCATCTTTCCCTCTGCCCAAAACAATCCATGCTGTCAGTGGCAAACTAAGGCCTGAATGTGCCCATCAATTGTACACGGCTCCTAAGGTACTGGAAACATTAACCCCTTTTAAGTATTAAAAAAATGCTTAAGAATGGTTCAAACTAACATTATCTTTATCTCGATCAAAGCCAGATATGTAAATCTTTACTGAAGGTGTGAATTCATAGCAACAAATACTCACACTGAGAAGAGTATTCAGGAGATAAATGGAATTTATCTGACAGTGTAAGTTCAAACTAAAATCTAAAGTGATGCAGTGAACAATGTTTAACAAGATTTCAGTGACTCCTGGTGCCTTTATAATCTGCCTAGTCTTTTGAAAATGTTTCCTATATAAATGTTTATCCCTGCTGTCTAGCAAGATTAAGAGCTTTACTCCTTGAGTGCCATGTCCCCCTGACAGATCCAAGGATGCTTCTTTGTACAGCAGTCCTACTAGTTTAAGGGATATGGTCATAACGGCTCAGCAACTAAAGCATGTTCAAAAGACCATGCATACTGTCCTTCAGCATTTTTCATCATAGTTTAGCCTCCTTTACATATTTGGGGACTGAATTTAGCACTCAAGAAAGGTAGGGTCATCAACCATTGGTTAGGGACAAGTTTAGTGAACTGCATACTAAGGATATGTCCTCACAAGCATCTTCCGTTAGTGCTAGTTATTATCCAGAATAACTAACACACTGGAACCACACTTCTGATGAACGGTAGAAATCCTCAATTTAAACATACTTGAACCACCTTGACCAGGGTTTCAGCAGAAAACATTTACTTCCACTGACGATAAAAGAGCCATGTAATCTAGTAGGCAAGGTGTTGGACTTAGAACTAGGAGACTAGGGTTCAAGTCTTGTCTTAATCACAATCTCTGAGGATGTTTTTAGAAGAGATGCTACTCATGTGGGAGGGCAATAAACCATGTGAATGACCTGCCCTTGTAAACTACTCTCTCGTGGAAATGTCTGCTTATTAATGTGCATCCATAAACCCTAAATATTGAGGGCTTCTGAATGTGCAGTGAAAACTGTGAATTCCTCATTATGGATGGGTGTTCTCAGACGTGATGGCGGCACAGTTTAATCTGCTTTTGCGTGGATTAAACTGGGTGCCGTCGTTATGCCTGAAGGCACCTGCCAGATGTTTACCCGGTCTGGCTTCTGACCGTGGTGCGGGCTAGCCCAGGCTGTGACTTGGGAAATCCATGAGTCACAGCCTGGACTGGCTCCCACCATGGTTGGGATCCGGCTGCTGAACCTGAAGTAAAGAGGGCTTTCACGTCTGAAAGCCCACTTTACTTATGTGGTACAGGGTGGTGGTGGGGGCTGGGTGTTATGGTGGCCGTCACTGGTCGCCATGGCTGCCTGTCAGCCAATGGGCTGGGCTGGTTGGCACAGCATGGGAGCATGGCTGTGCAACGCACATCTGTGTGACTCTCCACCCCCTCCCCAGCCCCAGCGCCATAATGTTTGTTCGGCAGCTGGGCTGAGTCCTGGCCTGAGTGACGGCTCCCAATATGGCTCAGAGCAGTTCATGGCCATGGCAGCAGCTGTCACGTTTGAAAACACCCCATATCTAAAACCAAACGTGAATGAGATTCTTGTCGGAGTTTCCTGTGCGGATGTGATGATGCAATCCCATGATCCCCAGCGCTTCCACCACAGTCATGGGAGTGGAATGATGGCAGGAGATTAGAAACTCTTACAATTTTCATGCACGTCTAAAAACACCCTTAGCCGTAGTTCCCTATCTATAACATAGGCTGGGAACAATAATGACCTACCTCACAAGGTTGTTTTGAGGGTGAATTATACAAGGATTATAAAGCACTTTGAACACAGAAAGTACATATAAGGCCCTTTTTACACAGACACTCTAACACCGATAAAATGGGTGTTACATTTTATTATACATGGTACAGGGCAACACTGCAGCCCTGCAACATGGGCCCTTTTCACACGAGATGGGTGGAGGCCTCTGTATAAACACCACTTGTGGTGGGTGTAGGTGCGTGCATGCTCCTGCGCAACACTCCTCTCCGCCCACCCACGGAGCAATCGGCAGTGGAGTGGGTTGATCCGTGGGCGGGTAGTGGGTGGAGATGGGTGTTGCGCGGGAGCATGTACGCGCCTACGCCCACCGCAAGTAGTGTGTTTACACAGACGCCTCCACCCAGCGAAACTGGGGGGAGGCATCTCGTGTGAAAAGGGCCCATGTTTCAGGGCTGCAGTATTGCCCTGTCCCATGTATAATAAAATGTAATACCCATTTTATCGGTGTGTCTGTGTAAAAGGGGCCTAAATGATAAATAAATAAATAATAATAATAATAATAATAATAATGAAATAACACGTGTTTGGAAAAGATATAAACCCTCATGCTATAGGGTATAAGGCAATTTCTAAGTACTGAAGAAAATGTCTGGGACAGGTTATCCTGTGAATTTGTATCTTTCTTGAAGCACTAGCCACCATTGGAGAAAGGATAAAGGTTTCCTAAACTGCTTACTTCATTGTAGACCATTGAAATCAATAGGTCTACTCTGTAGAAAGTGGTGTTAGGAATTCAGCCGCAACTGGTTAAAGGACTACCAATTTAATCTATTACAGCAATCCCTGTGTTTCTTTGTCAAATTGTGCAAAGTAGACAAAAACTCAAACCAATCTTTCTTCCAAAATGAACAAAAAGCAAACAAAAATCACTTTGACCTCTGGTGTATCTGAGCCCAGATCTTTTCCCCTTTTCAAGCTGTGAAGCAGTATATAAAAGCAAGCGTCCACTTGATATGGAAGATGAGCAAATAGGATATTAGCGCACAGTGCTACTTTGCCTTTGGCGTCCACAGGGTTAATGTCTCCTGTGTCCTGACTACTCCCTCTGGTAAATTACTGCCCCTACACACTGTTCAAACTCAATTTCATTCTTTCAAGGTTCCAGTAATAGTATCACTAGGCAATTGCTGTACTCAAGTTTCCTTTGAATCTGAAATTGTATAATTGAACTATTGAACTGATGTCCACCCATCGGTTTCTTTCTGGTTAGAGTTCATGGTGACAAAGGGTTTCTGTTCTGTTTGATGTCTGATTTAGGAACCCTTTTTCTCTCTTTAATTTTTATGTACTGCACTGTCTGTTTATATTTGTGAGTTCCCTGAACCACAAAGGAGCTGGTTTCCTTTGAGGAGAGTACTTTTCATTTATGCAGTACCTTTCATCACAGGTTTTCAAAACACTTTGCAATCATTTAGCCTCACAACACCACTGTGATATCAATAATTTACTGTAAGCTGTTTACACCAGGGATCATACTTTTCTCTATGTCTGTACAGACCCCGGCAATAGGGTGCCCTACCCTGGATGGACTGTAGATGCTAAATAAATTATTAATAAATCAAATGTATAACATTGGATCTTTTACAGATGGGGGAAAATAGGCCCTATAAGATATTAGAAGAGATTTCTAAAAACTGGTTCTTCATATAACCCAGTACATACAGAGAAGCATCCATTGACATTAATAACTGCATTCTTAATCAGGTGTTGCAAACTTCCAAACAGTCCCTACTTTGGAGGGACAGTCCCTCTTTGGATGCTGAATCCCGCTGTCCCTCTTTCAAGAGAGAGAGACAAAACCCCCAGAACTCAAGCCTCACACGCCTCTTTCCTGGTTGCATCTTAGGAAAAGCACTTGAGGGAATGAAAAGAAACGAAGGGTGAGGCTACATGAACTGCGTTGGCCTGATCCCCATGCAGCCTTGTGGTGGGCAATTACTGTCATGCTGCAGGGCCAGCACAGAGAGCTAAGCACATGAGCAGCCCCCCCCCTCCCCCTGTGAGAAAGTTGGGTGGCGGGGCTGCTCTTGGAGCTCCCTCCATGGCTGGAGCAGGCTGTGGTGCCAACCACATCACCAGGTGCTTGGTCCGGCCCTGCCTCCCTCCACTGGCCTGACAGAATTCCCATCACTGGCTGTGGTGTGGCTGCGTGCAACAAGCGAAACAGCGCCGGCCCACAGCAGTGCTCCTCGTATGGTGGGGTAGGTGTGACGCCTCCACATGAGTAGCCCCACCTTGGGCACCCCAGTTGGGGAAAGGCTGCTCCACCACACGTCATCGGAATTTTTCCAATGATGCGTTGCGGAGCATCTTGGGCGGGGGGAACATCTGGGGGCCACTGGCCACACAATGCACTGTGTCATGTGGTTCAGTTGCCCAGGGAGGGGTAAGGCTACTCAAGGTGTGGTAGCTTCCTCTCTCTGTCTCATATGGCCTCACCCTAAGTGGAATGATAAGCAGGAGAACTTCTATCCCTTACGTACTTGGACTGTGTGTGTGTGCATGAGGGAATGGTGTTTGTTTACTGAGGGGTGGAGCTTATTGGCTGAGGAGGCGGGGCTTCTCCCTTTGGCTGCTTGAAATGTTGAGGCATGGTGTTGAGTGGGGACCATGATTTGACTTGTCTTGACTTGAGTGGGGACCAGTCTCACTGTCCATCTGGTGTCTCTGCTGTGGAAGGCCCATCAGCACTGACAGTAATGGTAGCTGTGGGGATGTTGATATTTTCCCATTGAGAATTTGCTTGTTTTTTTGGAGTATTAATTTATTTTTTAAATCAGGCAAGGAGTTTAGTTTAGTTTAGTTTATTTACGGCCGGAGCCAAAAGAACACAAAACAATAAACCAACAAAAAACACAAAACAAACATCATTTAAAAATTCCAGCATACAAAATCATATAACAGTGCACCAAAACTAGGGACCAGCCTACATTCACCTTAAATAGCACATGGCTACCGGTGCTGATACACTGCAAAAATACCAAATCACCGGAGCGAATGGCAGCCCAGGACCAAAACCAATGATATGTAATAATACATAATGATACATCAGAGTGCAAGTATGACCCCTAAATCATAGAAAACTGGGACTGCAGAAAAAGGGAGCGATGATTGAATGCAGCCACTAAAAAAAGCACCACCACCTTGGTAAGACCAGGATCAACGTCTGCCAAAGCAAAGCAGAGCAAGTTGCGCTCTGTCCTGCCGGGATACTTCTGAAGAAAGGAGGCAAGATAGAACAAACGGATCTCATTGTAAAGATGACAGCCAAGGAGCAAATGCTGGGTGGTCTCTACCGACTGGGCATCGAAAGGACACAGCCGCTCGGAGAACTCTATAGCCCGGCTGCGCCCTTCCAGAAAGATGGTAGGTAAGGCATTGAGCCTGGCACACATAAATAAAAATTTACCTCTAGATGAAATATCAGAGGCTAAATAGGCATACATGCTGAACCGAGGGGTGGAAAATAGAAGGAAATCGCGGAGATGATGAGAGCCTCTTGTAGCCGCACATTCCTCCTGATAATCGCTATCACCTAATCTTAAAGAGATTTCCTTTACTGATGATGCCAAATCCCTATCCTCCCCCCAATACTCCAGATGGAAACCTAACTTCAACAAAAAAAGCTCCACAGCCCTCTGCCACGAGCTCTTATATGTGTCAAGTTTCCAATGTTGAATGAGCCCCTGATCATGCGACTTTGAAAGCTTGGCCCAGAATTTTAAAACTAGGGCCCAGGCTACCGTAGTCCACCTTTGTTGACCAACCTCCATCCTAATAGCAGAAAACGGCATGCCACGAGGGACCTTCAGCAGATTTTGAAAAAAAAGGGCCTGGAGGCTATCCAACCTCCTTGACCACGAAGCTAAGAGTGGCAGCCATACTTAGGCCCCGTACAGCACCTGCATGCGAGCAAGGAGTTTGATTTACATTCAAGTTTCCCCCCCCCTTCTGAACCATATTCCTGTCTGGTGTAAACAAATACTATTCAAATAACTGGGCATTTTTACACACACCTTAAAGTGCCGGTCTTTCAATCTTCTGGGTTTACAAGCCCACAAGTAAGTTCTGGATGCATTCTTCACACACATACACTGCCCTGAGGCAGTTCCTGGATGCGTTCTTCACACAAACACTGCCCCGAGGCAGCCTAAAGTAGCCGCAGCTGTACATGTGAGGGGCTGCCATGGAAACTAAGTGACCACAGCTGCCTGGAGCAAAGCAGTTTACCAGGAGAACTTTTTACACACAAATGTTCTGGGAGAAGTTCTACGCAGAAGTTCAAAGAGCCAGACGTTTAAGATCTGGGTGAGTGATTTAGAAACACAGAAAGTTCAGGATGTAACAGCAAACATGCAGGAGAATTGTGTGTGTAAAAACACCCATTGTGGTCTATGAAGTTATGTTGGTTTGCATCTGCATAAGAAGAGAGGCTCTGGTCTTCTGTATTGATTGAATGGACTCTTATTATTTGAAATTATGTTAATTAAAAACCCTTCATTGTCAAGCATTCCAAATATATGTATTTAGACAATGTATGTATTTATTGTATTGTATTTAGCAAATTTGCTATCACAATTCCATATATATATAAGGGAACACAGTTATGATTTACAGTTCTGAAAAGGGTTTGCCAAATCAAAGATGCTATTAGGTTCAGTTCTTCCCTTCAGCTGATGGAAGCAGTTTCCATTGTCTCCCGTCAGACCTGCATCTGAGGACAAAACTAGGCACGATTTATAGTTAACCTATTCTCTTCCATCCCGAGGAAGGGAATTAGCCAAGAACAGGCATTGGCACATTGATGAACCTGAGTATCTTCCTATAGGGGGTGGGAGAGGGTGAGGGGAAAGTTGTGAACTGGATGGAGGAGAGGGGCTGATAACAGTGTAACAGTGACTGAGAAGAAATGGTGCTGCACTTTTGGCAAGTGATTTTCCCTTTCCCTCCATCCATGGCTGTATTGTCAGCTCTTCAAGACAGGCACTCTTGTACTGTGCTCACTATCGTGAGAATCTTAGGCACCGCCAGAATAAAATAAATAAAACTGAAACAATCATTGTGGCATAGGAGCATCACCCTAGCTCTGCCAGATTAAACATCCAACAGAAACAGCTGTAGCTGTGCCCATTTTGTATTGTTTTAGGAACTACATTCTCTGGGCCAAATTTGGAACTCAGTTACAGGGCTGTAAATGGGGAGCAGCTGCAAGCAACTTCCAGTGGTGCTATTCCTGAGTTACTCTGTTAAGACTGAAATCAGAATTTGGTCTGCTCTTTGGCTTGTGGGAGTGGAAAACCAATATTCCCTTAATGATTATGTTCTTGGGCAGCTTGGTGTTGCAATTGACAGGCCTTTCTGTGGGCTTTGTTGCAACTGTAGTGTTTAGCGTGGAAGCCTTGTGTGCTCATGTTGCACATTTGGATGAAGGTATAGGGTAAGATCAAATGAGAAGATAGCCCACTGAAGTCTGTGTTTGGTCCGTGAAGCCCCCAGGCAGCTGCCACTCACGTTTAGTGTGTCCAACCTAATAAACGGGCAGCCCCCTGCATGCATTTCTTGTGCTGGCAGCAGCTTCCACCAGTGGCACTAGTGAAGTCCCTCCCCTGTGGCTGTCTCTCAGCTGAGAGATGCATTAGAGATCTTCCTCCCCACCTCTCATTTGCCAGGGGTGCTAGAGATCTTTCTCCCCTTTCTCTCAGTCTCCCCACCTCTCAGTTGAGAGGCACATTAGGGATGTCCCTCCCCACCTCTCAGCTGAAAGGCACAATAGAGATCTCCCTCCTCCGCAGTCTCCCCTACCGTCTCTCAGCTGAGAGGCAGCCGTGGGGGAGGGAGACTGAAGGGAAGGGAGATCTCTAGTGGGCCTTTCAGTTGGGAAGTGGCTGTGGGGGAAAGGAGATTGATACCGCTACCCCCTCTCAGCTGGATGGGCATGCTAGGCAGGAGTCTATGGTGCTGGTGGACCTTGGATGTGGGCCAAACTGTGGGTGAATGTAATTGACAAGATGCAGACACATTGTCGCCCATTAGCCCTGACTGGCCCGCATGATGGGCCCATGATGTCCCTGGACTCCGCTGTGAGTGGTGGCTTTGTAGTGACAATGTGGAGGCCATGTAGTGGATACCTAACAGACGGGAAGGCAGGAATATGCCGGGTGAGGGCTAGGGCTATCATCTCATTTGAAAACATCCATAGACACTAGACAGAATGTTAGCTCCTGGAGACAGAAATTGCCTTTGTGCTATTTATTTGTACATAGGACTTTTATTATCCAGCCCTAGAAGGGGCTTGATAGTTAAAGGTAGGCTACACTCCCATTGTAAACAATGAAACTTTGAAATGGCCTTACCTACAAATAAATGGGTTGAACTTCCACTCTCAAAACTGCACTGTGTATTCTTTTAAGGGACAAGGTGGTAGATGCCAAATTTGAAGCTGATGGGGTAAGGCAATCTAAAGTTGTAATGATTTTAAAGTTGTTGTTTTCAGGGAGTCAAACATTTTTATGCAGGGCGATATCTTTCTCATTTTAGGGAGTTGTGACTCACAAATTCACATACATATAACCAGAGCCGTCCATCACTTGCTTTGGATGGACTGATAATCTTTAGTGAAGTATTAAAAGGGTTATTTAAATTTGAAAATTTAGTTCTTGCACATGCTTAGTTGCAGCCCTGTAAGAGGCTATTCCACTAGAGAAAGAGTTACACATATATTAAATAGTGCAAATTTCAAGTTATGCACTTTGCGAACTCACAGACTGATTGCTGCTGCTTAATCCCTGGGTATTTCAAGCTTCCTTCCAGCTCCCTGGGAGTTGTCTCCTTTCTTGGATCCCTCATTAAGTGCAAGGGCTTTGAAGCCTCCTCCTAGGGAAACTCCCCTTCTGCTGGTGAGTTGCCCCCCAGACACCAGTTCTGTGGAGGGACTCTTGTGGTTCTTCCTGCCGACTAAGGACAGTTGCTCTGGGCTGGAGCTGCTGCTGCAGCAGGTCCCCCTTCCTTCCTTCCTTCCTTCGCTTCAGAGTTTGGGGCTGCTGGCTTCAGCAGTGTTATTATTAACAAACATTTATATAGTGCCAGCAGTGTACCTGGCACTTTACAAAGTAACAAAATAGACACTAGGGCTTACAATATGAGAGACGAGAGCTGGGGAGAGACAAAGGAAAGGGAACAGAGGGAGAGACAAGGGGTCTAACATTCATGAAGATGCAAGGGCTCAGGTGCACGTACTTGGCTTGGTTACGGTGAGAACAGCAGCAGGCAGGTCCATGTGGTAAGGATAAGGGTAAACAGACTGTAGGTATAGGAAATAGTGGCTCAGCAGGATAAAGAGTCAGACAGAGCAGAGAGAAAGAGGTGAGTTTTAAGGAGAGATTTGAAGGTATGAAGGGAGGGGGCAAGGCGGATGTGGACAGGGAGGGAGTTCCAGGCATGGGGGGCAGCAAGTGAGAAGGGACGAAGGCGCTTAGGGGAGCAGGGAAGGCGTGGAAGGGTGAGAGAAGGGACAGAGGAGGAGCGAAGTGCACGGGCTGGAGTATGGAGGGCAATAAGTGCAGAGAGGTAGAGGGGAGCAAGGTTGTGAAGAGCTTTATAGGTGAAGACTAGGAGCTTGTGCAGGATTCGTTCAGGAAGGGGAAGCCAGTGAAGCGAAGAGAGGAGGGGCTGCATATGGTCAAAGCAATGGGCGAGGTGGATGACCCTGGAAGCAGAGTTTTGGACAGAAATATGAGGAGAGAGGTGAGACTGGGCAAGGCCAGAGAGAAGGAGGTTACAGTAATCGAGGCGAGAGAGGACCAGAGCATGAACAAGAGTTTTGGCAGATGAGACAGAGAGAAAGGGGCAAATCTTAGCCATGTTATGGAGGGAGAAGCGGCACGATTTAGCAACAGAGTCGATGTAGGGTTTAAAAGAAAGGGGCGAGTCAAAGATGAAGCCTAGGCTACGGGCTTGGGGGACAGGCCGGATGGTGACCGCATCAATAATTATTGACAGTGAGGAGGGAGAGGAAGGATGAGGGGGGAAGATAAGGGGTTCAGTTTTAGCCATGTTGAGTATGGGGGAGAGGGAGGAGGGGGAAATGACGTGGTCAGGTTGCTTCCTGCAAACCCCTCTCACCCCATCCGGACTCCCTCGCACTCTATCCAGATTCACAAACGAGCAATTGCTCTGAAAAGGACGCTTGCTCCATGCTCCAGTTCCAGCGCTTCCAAATGGGAATCACAATGGGGGATGGTTTTAAACTCCCCTTCCTTAAGACAAAGCCTCTTTTAGCTTGCAGGCCATTGAGGTAAATTCCAACCTTTTCAAATAATAATAAATAAATAAATAAATAAATAATAAATTAATAATAAAAACGGTCTGTTGCTAACTTGAGTCCCAAGCCTTTTATTTATTTATTTATTTATTTAGGCAGGGTGTGTGTGTGTGTGTTTCTTCCCCACCAGAGCGAGAAATTGTTAAGAAAGAAAGCAGGAGTCTAAGGTATTTCTCAAAGTAGAACTGTGTATTTTATGATCTCCATCACCCTGCTTCTCTCCTGCAATGAGAGGAAGAATGATGGTGCTGGGGAAATAAAGTTTTGTACAAATAAAAGTGCAAATAGAGTTACGTGCAAATAATCACTTTCCCCCAGCACCATCATTCTTCCTCTCACTGCAGGATGGTGGAGGGCGGCTTTCTCCAGGAACTGCCTGACTCTGCCTCCCCACCTAGCATCCCAATGAGTGAGTGGGAACTTGAGCAGCTAGGGGCATGGGCATCTCAGGAGCCAGGTGGGTTACAGTGGGGCCCATGTGTAGCCTGGGGGACGGGGCAAGCAGGGGCCAGGCTATGATCGCTTGCCTGTGGATTCCGAGCCATGAAGCCTGGGTGGCTTGGGGTCTGTTTCCTGGGCCTCAGTCTTGGAGAGGACTGAACAGCACACAGGAGGGAACGTAGAAGCAGGATAGTTCCACCTCCCCATGGCCTTGGCTGGGGGTTTCTCCTTGGAGTCACCCCAGAAGAGGAACTGTGCTAGGGCTGGGTGAGGGGAACGGGACTGCCATGTCCACCATCTTAGCCTCTGGTATGGGGAGACAGTATTGAGCCTTCCCTGACTGGGCCTGCTTAGACCCCATCCTACTTTGCCCAGGGACACGAGCGGGGGAATAGTAAAAAGAAAAATTCAGTTGAACAGCATAAAAAACCCCCTACAAAGCCAAGAAGGGAGGATGAGTCTCCCTCCCAGATGGTGGCGATGGCGGCAGCAGCTTCTGCCTTTCCTGTACCTTTCCCCAGCTGTGATGCCACCCAGGAGGGAGACGAGAGAGAGGGGCTGCAGCTACTGGGGGACGTCCCTGCTCTGGTTGCTGTGGGTCAGGGCAGGGGTCGGAGGAACTTTCCCCACCTCCATCTTGCTTGCCATGGGTGACTGCCCCTCTTGGCTGGAGCCTCTGCAGGGGAGCTTCCCTTGGGAACGGGTCCAGCTACTTTGCTGCCTCCCCCTGGTGTGTAGGATCTCGGGACGGCTGGAGCCCCCAGCGCTGAGACCTAAGGTAAGGGACATGGTGAGACTGCCTGGGAAATGGTGGGGCTGTCCCCCTCACACTCCCTGATCAGGTGCGTGCAGTCCGCGGGGGTAGCAGCTGAGTGGATGGGAGCAGTTTGTAGGGGGTTTCTTGCTTTGGGGGAAGGAGGGGGGGGGGCAACATGTCCTAAAACAGGGGCAGGGAACCTTTTCCCTCCCGGGGGCCACTTTGGAAGCTTGCACAAGCTCCGAGGGCCACATAGAAGCTGGGGCGGGAGTGCTGAAGAGATGGGCTCAAGGAAAGGAGGGCCCAAATAATAAATCTATGCCATGGGAACTGTCCCCTGTCCTTGTTTGCATCCCCTCATCTCTGTTCCCGTCCCTTGAGCTCAGTTTTTCAATGATTGGAAGTAGGAACTGGATCCAGGAGTCAGATCTAGGAAGTGGAAAGAGGCCACATAAAAAACTTGCCATGGGCTGCATTTGGCCCCTGGGCCTGAAGTTCCCCACCCCTGTTCTAAAGGGAAGGAGGGAAGCATGGAGGAGGCCAATGGAGACTACAGGGGAAAAGGAGAAGGTAGGACAGGCAGCTAGGGGACAAGTGGGGGCTATGGAGAAGCAAGACAGGGTGGAAGGCCTCAACAGTGGTGTGGCTGAGAGACTAGGCTTGTACCCCACGGACCACCTGAAACCCCTTTTTTCCAGAGGGAGTCGAAGGGAAAGAAAGCGAAACCCCAGTCCCCGTTGGGACTCACCATCCACGGGTCCCTGCCCGGTCCTACCCCGGCCCTCTCCCGTGTCTCCCCTTTAGGGAGTCCAGAGCCTTGAGTCACGTTACACCACATGACCCTTCAAAACCCCACCACCCTTGAGTCCGGCCCCCGCACTTGGGAACCCTTTGCCTGAGTCCACTTCCCTGATGCCAGGCCCAGGTAGAGTTCTCTTGCTGCCTCCATGGTGTCCCAGTTGGGATGCAGGTCCGCCCGGTTAGTTCTCCTAGCAGCCGTCGTTGCTGCATTCAGGGTGAAAGCCTCCTGGTCTGCTGGGCAGAGTCCTGGCGTTTCCCCGCAGGTCCGAGCACCTGTCTTGCCCTCCCGGGCTTTCTTTGAGGGCCGGGCCCCGCCCCCTCCATGCATCAGGCCAGCCCTGCCCCTTCCAGGAGCTGGCCTCGATTTCCCATCTGGGTTGCTGCTCCAGCCCAGCTGATTGCAACTGCTGCGGCATCGCCATCAGTGTGCTTGTCTCCCTGCTCCCACACCGGGGTTACCTGTGCCGCCTCCATCCTATCTGGGTACGTCTGGTTGCCACACACCCCCACCGACAAGAGCAGGGCCGGCCTCTGCCTTCCGTAGGGAGTGCATGACCCCTACTGGGAAAAGAAATCAGCATTACTGTGTCGCCGCTCTGCCCTGTGGGAAACGGTAAAGCAGAAGTGTTGCAATGCCAGGTACCATCTCCTCAGGTGGGCATTGGTGTCCTTCATGGAAGCTACCCATTGAAGGGGTGCATGATGTCACCACATGGAAGGATGCTCCTAACAGATAGTACTGCAGCGCCCTTACCACCCACCGGAGAACCAGGGCTTCCTTTTCCACTGTTGCATATGCCTGTTCCTGGGTGTTCAACTTGCAGCTAATATAGGCGATAGGGTGCTCTTCCTCTCGCACCAGTTGGGCCAGCACAGCGCCCAACCCTACATTGGATGCATCTGTATACACTGTAAGAAGGGTCGGGAGAAGTCGGGGCTGTGTAAGACGGGAGCATGACACAGCCGGTCCTTCAAGATGTGGAAGGCTCGCATACCCCCTTCAGTCCACTGTACCCTTTTAGGCTGTTTTTTCTGAGTCATTTCTGTCAGAGGGGCTGCTATAGTTGAAAAATGTGGAACGTGCCTGTGGTACTACCCTGCCAAACCCAGGAATTCCCAATCACTTAGTGCCTGCACCTTTTCCCAGACCGGCCGAATGCACCCATTCCCTACCCAGTATCCCAGGTACTGTACTTCCCTCAGGCCTAGCTTACACTTGTGGGGGTTGGCAGTTAAGCTGACTTGGGCTAGTGCTGTCACAATTTCCTGAAGGTGGCCTACATGCTCTTCCCAGGTATTGCTGAATGTAACAATATCATCAATATAGGCTGCTGCGTATGTCTTGTGGTTGAGTAACAACTTATCCATCAACCTCTGGAACGTTGCGGCGGCCCCATGGAGGCCAAAGGACATCCTCACAAATGGAAACAAACCCACATGGGTTGCAAAAGCTGTTTTTTTCTTGGCCCTAGCAGTCAGGGGAATCTGTCAATAGCCCTTGGTGAGGTCCAGGGTTGACAAATACGTAGCGTTGCCCACCGTCTCCAACAGCGTGTCCACCCTGGGCATGGGGTAGGCATCAAACAGTGAGATGGCATTGACCTTCCTAAAATCAATGCAAAATCGGGTCGACACATTGGATTTCGCCACCAATATGGATTGGCTCTGCCAGGGGCTGCGAGATTCCTCTATCACCCCTAATTTCAATATTTTCTCCACTACCTGCCATTGGTGGTGGTGGTTGTGTCGGAGGGCGGGGATGGGGCTCCCTGACCACCTTGCTGGGCTCACTGTCTATATCATGTCTTATTAACGGGGTACACCGAGTTCCATGTGTACCCCGACCGGGTCCCTGGATTCGGTAGGGAAAAGTGACCCTTCCCCCTCTAAACCTACTACTTCCTGATCCGTTCTCCTCTCCCCTTCTCTCTCCCGCCACTCCTTCAATAAATTAATATTATATGTTTGCCTCTCTGGCCGCCTCCCAGGTTGCTGAACCACATAGTCTACTTCCACCATTTTTGCCTCTACTTCAAAAGGTCCCTGCCAGGTGGCCAACGGTTTAGACTCCAAGGACGGAAACAGTACTAGAACCCTCTGACCCAGCTGGTAATGTAGGGGCTTTGCCCTTCTATCATACCACTGCTTTTGCCATTGCTGTGAGTCCCCTAAATGTTTTGGGGCGAATGCTGCCACGCTTGCCAGACACTCCCTTAGTTGGATTATATACTGGATCTGATTGATTGGCTCCTCCCTTTGGCTTTCCCAATTCTCCTTTACTACTTCCAGCAGACCCCGGGGCCGCCTTCCATATAACAACTCAAAGGGGGAGAACCCCAGCGAACTCTGGGGTACCTCTCGGTACATGAATAAGAGTGCTGGCAGTAGGGTGGCCCATGATGGGGACTCTTTCCGTATGAAGCGTCTTAGCATTCCTTTTAGGGTTTGATAAATTTTTCCACCAGACTGTTGGTCTGGGGATGGTACACCAATGTCTTAAGATGTTTTACTTTCAGTAGTCTACAAAGCTGCCTCATCAACTGCCCTGTGAAGTTGGTGCCTTGATCTGTCAGGATAGTCTTGGGAAGGCCCACCCAGGAGAATATTTGTAACAGTTCCTGGGCCACCACGGACGCCTTAATGGACCTAATTTCTACGGCCTCGGGATAGCGCGTGGCGTAGTCCACTAACACCATAATATATTTATGACCCTCCAAGGAGGGCTCTAGTGGCCCCAAGATATCTAGTCCTACCTGCTCAAACGGTGTCCCCACCACGGGTAAGGATACCAGTGAGACGGGCGCTACACGCTGCCGATTAGTCAATTGGCAATCAGGACAGGAGGTGCAGAAGCGCTGCACTTCCTCCCTTATCCCAGGCCAATAAATTTGGGCCGTTACCTTTCAAACGTTTTCTCCGCCCCCAGGTGACCAGAACAGGGGTGCTCGTGCACCAGTCATACTATACCTGCCCTGGCCGGGGCAGGCACCAACAACTGGCACACCTCAACGCCTGTCCGGGCATCCTTATCTACCCTATACAGACGATCCCATATCAGCTCAAAGCGAGGGTATCTCGCCTTGCCCTTCACTTCCTGTTCTACTCCATTTATCACCCCCACTTGCTCGTAGGCCCTGAAAAGCACCGGGTCATTCCTCTGAGCCTGGATAATACTTTGGGGGCTCACCAGACACGGGTCATCCCACGTCTCGTGTGGCATAGAGGTTCTCCTTCCCTACGTCTCACGGTGTCCCCCTCTGGGCTTGAGTTCTCTTCTGTTTCTCCTACATACCCCCTCAGTTATTTGTAGGAACTCCTCCATCTTCTCCCAATCACGTCCCAGTACTACTGAATAGGCAAGACCTGGTACCACCCCCACTCTTTTGGGTCTCATTCTCCCTTCCACTGCTAACTGCACTTGACTGGTGAGGTATGGTTTTATGTCCCCGTGGATGCACCATATTTCTATATATGGCCTAGAAAGGTGGTGTATGCAACCCTAACGAGGGTGTGGGTGCAGCCGGTATCTGCCAACGCCTGATATTCCTGGCCCTCCGGCCAGGCTGTTATCAGGTGTCTGGGTTTTCCCTTCACTGGACTTTCCCCTAACCACCCCTCCACATAGGTGCAATCCATTGAGGGGCAGTCCCAGCAATTATGCCCTGGTTTCCCATACTGGAAGCACAGACAAGCCCCGCTGCTGCATCCCTGCCCCCCGGGACCCCTTCTGGATTGCCCGGGGTAGAAGGGAAGCTGGGTGTTGGCCACTTCACTGGGACCTTCTCTCCCTTAACCTCTTCCCACCATCCCACCCCTCAGGTAGACTCTCTTTTCCCATCCCCGTTTCCAGGCTCCCTAAATCCTACTTCCCCCCGGGGGTTTACCCACAGCCCTCCCTTCTGGCCTTTGCCCGTCTCCCATCCTCCCTGTCCTGCCTCAAATATCTCATAATTTTCCATTAGGGTAGTAGCCTTGGCTGTCATGGTGGGTCGGTGCTGGGACACCCAGGCCTGACCCCCTGGAGGAAGAATCTGTAGGAATTGCTCCACCATAACCAATTCCACCACCTCTTCTGAACTCCAAGTGGCGGGTTTTAGCCACTGCACCACGTGAGTTCACAACTTACGTTTCCGGTAAGTTTCCTCCAATATAGCCAGACCCTGAGGATGGCGGTTTTCACTTTTTGAAAATCGACTGCCTCCACGGGGTCCAGTCTATTGTATATCGCCTGGGCCGGTCCGGACAGGCATGGCGCCAACAGTAAAGCCCACTGGGCTTCTGGCCACTTGACCACCAGGGCAACCCTCTCAAATACATTGAGGAAGGCTTCTGGGTAGTCTGAGGCCATCATTTTTGTGAGGTGCACCTGAGGGGCTCTGGGGTCCCCAGGGCCTTTAACGCACTCTGTCAGGGCCATCAGGGCCAGAGCCATCATAGCGGACAACTGCTCTGTTAATTTAGCCTGGGCGGAGGCTTGGGTGCCTGCTAACTCTCCTGCCAATTGCTGGAAGAACCCCTGCTGCCATTCCATCTGCACCTGCTAGGACTCCACCACCCATTTTAAGAGTCCCTCCATTCCTGCTGGGATGGTGGTGGGCGGGGCTGCTGCATCCCTAGCCACATGCCCCTGCACGAGGACCCTGCTGACTATGCCACTTGTGTCCGAGAGACTAGGCTTGTACCCCACGGACCTCCCGAAGGGGGCCCTCTGGGGCGCTTGCACCCTTTTTTTCTCCGGAGGGAGTCGAGGGGAAAGAGGGGGAAACCCCAGCCACTGTTGGAACCCACCATCTGCGGGCCGCTGCC
Organism: Sphenodon punctatus; assembly: GCA_003113815.1. Classification (NCBI taxonomy): domain Eukaryota; kingdom Metazoa; phylum Chordata; class Lepidosauria; order Sphenodontia; family Sphenodontidae; genus Sphenodon; species Sphenodon punctatus. The sequence goes on from QEPC01010260.1 coordinate 2,260,133, forward strand.
CGGCCCTCCCCCGGGTCCTCATTCCCTTTAGGGAGTCCAGAGCCTTGAGCCACGTTGTGCCACGTGACCCTTCAAAACCCCACCACCCTTGAGTCCGGCCCCCGCACTTGGGAACCCTTTGCCTGAGTCCACTTCCCTGATGCTGGGCCTGGGTAGAGTTCTCTCACTGCCTCCACAGTGTCCCAGCCAGGATGCAGTTCCCGCGGGTTAGTTCTGCTAGCAGCCGTCATTGCTGCATTCGGGGTGAAAGCCTCCTGGTCTGCTGGGCAGAGTCCTGGAGTTCCCCCGTGGGTCTGAGCACCCCCTTCCCTGTCTTGCCCTCCCGGACTTTCTTTGAGGGCCGGGCCCCGCCCCCTCCATGTGTCAGGCTGGCCCCGCCCCTTCCGGGAGCCGGGCTCGCTCTCCTGTCTGTGTTGCTGCTTGAGCCCAGCTGATTGCGACTGCTGTGGCGTCACCATCAGCGTGCTCGTCTCCCTGCTCCCCTGTCGGGGTTACCTGTGCCGCCTCTGTCCTATCCGGGTACGTCTGTTTGCCACAATGTGGCTAGGGGCAAAATGGGGCTATGGGGAAGGGAGGAGACAGTGGAGGAGAACGTGGCCATGGGGAAAAGGGGAGAGGGTGTAAGCAACCATGGGGGACTAGGGGGAAGAAGGAGAAGGTGTGAGGGTTCAAAAGGAGGCTAGGGGACAAATGGGGCTATGGAGAAGAATGACACAGTGGGAGAGGTGAACAGGAGCCTATGGGGAAGGCAGTAGGGAGTGGGGGATGTAGGCAGAAGGAGAAGAGGGTGGAGGGAAATGGTGGCATGGGGCAAGGATGAGAGGGTGAGAAATTCAAATAGGAGTTAGGAGGAAGGAGGAGAGGGTAGGGAGGTGTATGGTTGAACACACACACACACACACACACACACACACACACACACACTGCCCGCAGTTAGCTAGTATTTGACCCCTTTCCAGTTCCTAGATCTTGCCCCTGGATCTAATCCCCACCCCAAGCACTGAAAGACAGTTTAGTGTAATGGAGCAGAAATGAGGGCATGTACGCAAAGGCCACTTTTAGACGTGTGCAGTGCACATGCAGCACAAAATCACGCCATGTGTAAAAATCCCGTGGGCGAGGTTTACACGCAACATTTCACACGTTCTTTCAAAACCATGAATTAAATACTTCAACATAGGCTTGAAACGGCAACCCCCACGACAGCTTTTTCCAACGGGAAAATCTGTTTTGCAAATTGTGTCATGGCGCAGTAAACAGCCATTCCGCCTCGTTTTCTGCTGTTTGTGACGGGGATGGGGTTTTAAGGGAAACACAGACCCAGCCAATCCCACGCCCTGCACTCGCACTGAACGAGACTCCCGGGGGAGAACGGTGCACACAGACTTGCACGTGGAAAAAGTACCCCTCAGGTCTCGGTGTGGCCAATATCCTATTAAGGAAAGGGACCGTATCATCACAGGGGTAAGGCACGTTGCAAGCTGTGTGTGCAGCCCTTCTACAAGCCCCCCAAGGGGGCACTGCCCCTGCTTGTTCTCACTCGTGTCTCCACTCAGTCGTGCAGGGGTTAACACACCAGGTGATAGGAAGGTAGTGGTAGGTAAGGGGAAAGCACCCAAGGACGGTTGTGTGGTCAGGGGGAGAACTCCACACATACACAAGGGGGCAGGAGATGAAGTGCTGCTAGGGCGGGAGACCCGTAGACAACAAGGACTAGTGCTCACACCCACACCCCGACCCCTCCCACGCTCCACCCCGCCCACTGGTCCACTCACTCACTCAGTCTCGCACCAAGCACTCTCCGTTCACTCTCCAGTCGCTCCGAATACTCTTTGTTCAGGAATGGTGCTCTAAACACTCTGCGCACGCCTTCGCTCCCAGGGCCAGCCTCACAGTTGCACTGATCGCCGGCACTGAGGAGCTACGCCGGCGGCCTGATAAGTGCTAAGCCCCGCCCCCTTTACGCGCCTGCAAGCGTGCAGAGCGGCGTGGTGCTTGTTCTAGCCCCGCCCCCTGTCCCGACGAGGGACTCGGCGTTTCTACGTGGGCGGGGCTTGTTCTGGGCTCTGCCTTTGTTGCTGGGGCTTCGGGCCCCTTCGGGGAAGGCTGCTCGGGGCTTCCCGTGACTGGGGCGTTTGACTGCCCTTCGGCCTCTCCGAGCGGCGCGCGGCCGCTTCTCCCCGCTCTTCGTCCCCCAACCCTGATAGCCCCCCCCCCCCAGGGTCGCCGCCATCCCCGTAGGGGCTGGGGACCTGGCCGGGAAGGGTATCGCCTGTGAAAAAGTCTTTTTAATCGAGGTGCATGGACGGCCGGAGCCGGTTCCCACGAGCGATCGGCTGCTCCGTATCCCTTCCAGTCTACCAGATAATGTAGCCTCCCTCGTATTCTTTTGGAATCGAGGAGGGCCCGGACCTCATATTCTGGATTCCCCTGGACGTCATATACTGGCTCGGGGGGACTGCTGTCGGGGAATAAGGGGGGAAAATGTGGTTTTAACAAAGATACGTGGAAGACAGGGTGGATATGCAAGGACGGCGGGAGCGTGAGTCGGTATACAACAGCATTGATTTGCTCTTGAACGGGAAAGGGCCCCATATAGCGGTTATCTAATTTCGCCGAAGGGCGAAGGGAGGGGTAGTGTCTTCGATCGACCCATACCAGGTCTCCGACGTTATATTGGGGCGCTGGTAGCCGTTTTCGATCTGCATAGTGCTTGTACTGCAGACGTGCGTGTTGTAACATCGCTCGAGCGTGAGCATGACCACGGTGTAGCTTCTGTATAAGTGCTCCTGCCGCAGGCACTTCAATGGCAGGTTCTTCGGGTAGGGCCAAGCGTGGATGGAACCCATGGGAAACAAAAAAGGGGGAAGTTCCCAAGGATGCATGTGGAGCATTGTTGAACGCGAATTCTGCAAGGGGGAGGTAGACTACCCAGTCGTCCTGGAGGTAGTCTACATAACACCGTAGGTATTGCTCGAGTGTCTGGTTGGCCCTTTCCACCTGCCCGTTTGCCTGGGGGCGGTAGGCGGTAGTCAACTGAGTGTGTACGCCTACTGCTTTAAACAATGCCCGCCAAAAACGAGCAGTGAACTGCGGTCCCCGATCCGAGGCAATGGAGATGGGTAGGCCATGTAGCCGTACGATGTTTTGTATGAAGAGTAGGGCCGTCTTTTGGGCCGTGGGTAACCCTCGACACGCGATGAAGTGCCCTGTCTTTGTGAACTGGTCTACCACAACAAAAATGGTATCGTATCCCTGTGATACCGGAAGTTCCACGATGAAATCGAGGTTGAGCCGTTGCCATGGCCCCTGTGGTAGCGGGGTGAGCTGGAGGAGGCCCAGAGGTTTTCGTCGTGGCACCTTGGTTCGGTTACAAGTCTGGCATCCTTGCACATAACGCACCACGTCCTGTTGCATGTGGGGCCACCAGAAATGCCGCTGCAGCAACCCCAAGGTCTGGCGTTGCCCCGGGTGGCCCGCTAGTGGGGCATCGTGATGGGCGTGCAATATTTGCTGTCGGGCCGCTGCAGGTACTGCGATGTGTTGCTGATACAGGGGTAACCCCGACGCGCTTTTTTGGGATAGTTCCCGAAGATCCGGATCTGTGGTTCCCCAAGTTCGAAACTGGTCCGAAGTGAGCGCAGTAGCTAAAAAGACCCGGGGGTGGAACAGCGTTTCATCTTTGGTAGGGGTTTCCCCTGATTCTTCGGGGTATCGGGACAGCGCGTCCGCGAGAACATTCAACTTCCCCGGTCGGTAGACAATGTGGAAATCAAAGCGGGCGAACAGAAGGGCCCACCGGGCGTGGCGGTGGTTCTGAATACGTGCCGTTTGCAGAAAAGTCAGATTTTTGTGGTCCGTGATGACTCGGACCGGGTGGCGAGCTCCTTCGAGGAAGTGTCTCCATACTTCAAAGGCGACTTTTATAGCGAGGAGCTCCCGATCCAGGACCGTATAGTTCTTTTCTGCCGCCGTAAGTTGTCGCGAGTAGAATGCACAGGGTCTGGGGGTGGTATCCAGGGTTTTTGTTTGTAAGAGTACCCCCCCTAAGGCCACACTGGAGGCGTCAGTCTCTACAATAAAGGGGAGAGAGAAGTCAGGGTGTTGTAGTACAGGGGCCTTTGTAAAGGTGTCTTTTAAGATACAGAAGGCTTTTTCCTGAGCCTGTCCCCAGACATAGGGTTGCCCCTTTTTAAGGAGTGTCGTCAGGGGAGTGGTTAGTTCTGCGTAATGGGGAATATACTGCCTGTAATAATTGACACTCCCTAGAAAGCGTTGTAGGGGTTTTACCGCTCCGGGGGCCGGCCAGGCAAGAATGGCAGCCACCTTCGCTGGGTCCATCTTGATCCCGCGGGCTGAAATGATGAAGCCGAGAAAAGGAACTTCTTGCTGATGGAAGGCGCACTTTTCCATTTTGCAGTACAATCGGTTTTGTCTTAATCGTTGCAATACCAACCGAACGTGGCGAACGTGTTCAACTTCGTTTTGTGAAAATACTAAAATGTCATCTAAATACGCCACAACAAATAAATCCAGAACATCGCGAAAGACATCATTAATCAAATGTTGGAAGGCAGCGGGGGCATTGGCTAGTCCATAGGGCATTACTCGATACTCAAAATGGCCGTACCTTGTACGAAATGCCGTCTTCCATTCATCACCTTCTTTCACTCTAAGCAAGTTATAGGCTCCTCTTAAATCAAGTTTTGTAAAAATTCTGGCCCCCTGCAGACGATTCAGTAATTCTGAAATAAGCGGTAGGGGATAACGGTTCTTCACCGTAATTGCATTAAGTCCTCGATAGTCTATGCAGGGGCGGAGTCCCCCATCCTTTTTGGGCACGAAAAAGAGGGGTGCTCCCCCCGGGGAGGTAGAGGCCCGGATAAAGCCCTTGGCTAAGTTTTCATCCAGGTAGTCCTTGAGTGTCTTTAATTCGGGCTCTGAAAGGGCATAAATCCGCCCGTAGGGCGGGATGGTATTGGGCAGTAATGATATAGCACAATCGTAAGGGCGGTGCGGGGGAAGGTCCAGAGCTTGTTGCTCCCGGAAAACATCTGCGAGATCTAGGTAGGCAGCTGGGAGGGTGGGGGGCGAGGTAGCTAGAAGGTGGTGCTCCTGCCGGGGTACCATCTCCCTGGCGTGGGGCTTCTGGACCTTACAATGGTTTTCACAAAAGGGGGAAGGGAAGGACAACGTCTTGCGATTCCAATCGATGAAGGGGTTGTGTTGCCGTAGCCACGGGGTTCCCAACACGACAGGGAAGGCAGGAGTTTTCACAATATCCAACCGGAAGGTCTCTTGGTGGTCTCCGATGAACCCAGGAAGGTCCCGGGTACAATAAACGACTGGTCCCGACGAAAGGGGGGACCCGTCTATTGCCAACACTGTCTCCGGGTGTATCTTGGACCGAAGGGGTACTTGATAGCGACGGGCAATTTGTTCGTCCAAGAAGTTGCCCGAAGCTCCTGAATCCACGAGAGCTGGGAGCACCACGGAGCGACAGGGGCTCGTATGGAGGGTTAGGGGCACCAAGAGGTGGCCCCCTTGGTGGAAGATAGTCGCCACGTGCTGCGGTCGTAATTTAGTAGGGGAATCGGGGTTTTTTATCGAGGCATCCCCTGGTCGCCCCGACCCCGTCCGTTTCCCGGCCCTCTTCGCCCGGGGGGTAATTGTGGGCAGGAACTAGTAAAGTGTCCTGCTATACCGCAATAATAACACAGCCTCTCCACTCGCCTTCTTTCTTTTTCTTGTACCCCAATAGGTCCACGTGCAGCCCCAATCTGCATGGGTTCGCTGTCATCCATCTTCGGCCCTTCCACTTTCCATGGTCCGATGTTCCCACTTCGCGCACCCCATCCTCGGCCCCCGTCTTGCCTTCGTTCTCGCCGCCGCTCTGTTAAGCGTTCATCAATCTGACATGAAAGGTTCACTAATTCACCCCACTTTGCAGGGAGGGCGACAAGCGCGAGCTGGTCTTTTATATCATCATTTAGGCCTTTCCGGAATAAGACCTTTAACACATCGTCGGCCCACCCTAGTTCGACGGCTAGCTGCTGAAAGCGAGTAACATACTCGAGTAGGGGCCCCTTCCCCTGCCGCAAAATCATGATTGCGGATTCTGCATCCCGGGTGCGGTGTGGATAATCAAATAAAAATTGAAACTCCCGCAAAAACCCTGGGAAGTCTTTTAACAAGGGGCTATCCTTTAGAAGTAAGGGGGTAGCCCACTCCAGGGCTAGCCCCTCCAGATGCCCTATCACAAAGGCTACCTTTGCCGTGTCGGCCGCATACGTGGCCGGTTGTAGCTGAAATGCCAATTTGCACAGGGCTAGGAACCCCTGAAACTGTTTGCGTTCTCCCCCGAACCTTTGAATCGGGGGATGGCGGGGTTCCCTGTGTCCTGGAACAAGGGCCGGTACGGGCGGGGGTAAGGGGGCTTCTTCCTCCTGTTCCCCTTCAGCCCCTCTAGCTCCCTGTTCCTTCATGTCATGAAGCTCCATAGCCAGAGCTTGGATAGCCCGCCCCATTTCCTCTACCTGCTGGGCTAGGTCCATGTCGTGGCCGGCGATACTGTGACGGGGATGGGGTTTTAAGGGAAACACAGACCCAGCCAATCCCACGCCCTGCACTCGCACTGAACGAGACTCCCGGGGGAGAACGGTGCACACAGACTTGCACGTGGAAAAAGTACCCCTCAGGTCTCGGTGTGGCCAATATCCTATTAAGGAAAGGGACCGTATCATCACAGGGGTAAGGCACGTTGCAAGCTGTGTGTGCAGCCCTTCTACAAGCCCCCCAAGGGGGCACGGCCCCTGCTTGTTCTCACTCGTGTATCCACTCAGTCGTGCAGGGGTTAACACACCAGGTGATAGGAAGGTAGTGATAGGTACGGGGAAAGCACCCAAGGATGGTCGTGGGGACAGGGGGAGAACTCCACACATACACAAGGGGGTAGGAAATGAAGTGCTGCGAGGGCGGGGAACCTGTAGACAACAAGGACTAGTGCTCACACCCACACCCCGACCCCTCCCACGCTCCACCCCACCCACTGGTCACTCACTCACTCAGTCTCGCACCAAGCACTCTCCGTTCACTCTCCAGTCGCTCTGAATACTCTTTGTTCAGGAATGGTGCTCTAAACAATCTGCGCACGTCTTCGCTCCCAGGGCCAGCCTCACAGTTGCACTGATCGCCGGCACTGAGGAGCTACGCCGGCAGTCTGATAAATGCTAAGCCCCGCCCTCTTTACGCGCCTGCAAGCGCGCAGAGCGGCGTGGTGCTTGTTCTAGCCCCGCCCCCTGTCCCGACGAGGGACTCGGCGTTTCTACGGGGGCGGGGTTTGTTCTGGGCTCGGCCTGGGTTCCTGGGGCTTCAGGCCCCGTCGGGGAAGGCTGCTCGGGGCTCCCCGTGACGGGGGGTTTTGGCTGTCCTTCGGCCCCCCCGAGCGGCATGCGGCCGTTTCTCCCTGCTCTGCGTCCCCTAACCCTGATACTGTTAGTCGTTTTTCTGGCACGAGTTTTCCACACTTGCGGTTTCATAGTGGTATGCCATGTTTGCCAGTGTTTCCCACATTTTAGCATCCCCGCAGGGGTTTTGCAACATCCCGTGATTTTGTCTAAAGCTGTCGGAATAGCGGAATGTTGGCTGAATTTAGGTTGAATAGACAGTTTTGAAATTGCAGAATGGCGGCGTGTGGTTCTCTTCTTATGACTGGGGTCCAGGTCGGGGTGTGGTTCAATCAGTTGTCGCTCATCGTCCCTCCCCATGTCATGTGGCAGGCAGGCACATCATGATCCAACCCCCGTTGGATGTGTAATGCATATCATGTTGCTTTTTGTTGTGGAACTTAAAGGGAAGTGCTGGGAGTGGGGGACACTCATCATCACACACACTTTTTGAATGGATGCATAAGGTGAAGAGGAGTGGACTTGGCTTGGAGGAGGAGAGGACAGCCTTTCTCCTCTGTCTTCTCTCTCTCCTCTGTGTCCACGTGTGACTGGCTCAGTCGGGAATCAGGAAAATGACTCGGATCTTGAGTACGCCAGCTCCAGGGCTCAAGTGGCTGCAGTGGGAAAGAGGTAGGCAAAAGGGTGCACCTCGCAATTTAAGGGGGCAACTTCATTCAAAACAGAGAGTGTTGACCCTTCAACCACCAATCACAGAGCAGTGCTCTGTGCATGGGGCTGGCACGGTGAAAACTATGGAAAAAGCCGCAGCTACGTAGGAAAAGCAAATTCTGGAAGAGGCGGAATTGCCATTTAAGACCATTCCGATATTCCACGGCAATGTGAGAAATGTACCGCCATTTCGATATAATTCTGACACTCTGCAGGCCAAGCACTGTTTTTGCAGCATCGGAAGAGGGTGTGAAAATTGTGTAATGTCATTGGAAAAATGGCAGAAAAGTGGGAGGATTACTGAAATGGCAGAAATTAACTGCGGGGAGGAAAATAGCACTGTCGCATCAGCCTATTCGACATCGAGATATTTAATTCATGGTTTTAAAAGAATGCGCAACCGACTTTAATGTGTGAAAATTCGCGTCTAAACCCCGCCAGCGTGGCTTTTACTGATTTTACACCACGTGTGCGCCACACATGTCTAAAAGCAGCCGAAGACAGAGCTGCTATTTCTGATCTCAAATTTAAACCTACTTTGTAAATGTACCAAGTTTAATTGAAACAGAGACAGATTAGTACATCAATATATTTTCTTGGACCAACTACAGTTGGTGGAGGCATACAAACGTTTGGACCTCACTGGGTCCTTCGCCAGGCAAGTCAAGAATTAGAACTGTAGACTCAGCAAGATGGCAGGAGCTGCTTGTCATCCTTTCAGTTTCCTCTTGTTGAAACACTGAAATACAGTTTCCATTAGATTTTGTTTTAATGTATCTGATTCTTGTATTTTGAAACACTGTTATACCTGGTTGTTTTTGTGAAACACTGAAATAATATTTCTATTACATTTTGTATTATATTTTAATATCTGGTTCTAATTATTGTAGGGACAAAGAACCAGATAAACTACAACTTATAGGTATATCTAGTTGTTTGTCTCTATATTTACTTCTTGACAGCTGAAAGGAGGTGACTGTAGCTCCACAACCATGAAGGCCAGAGAGGCTGTGGATGATGTGTTAAAACTTCACATTTCTCACATCTGAAAAAGCTTGGAAATTTCTTCACCCCCCAAAAAGTTATGTTAAAAAAAAAGTTAAAGGTAGGCTCATTTGTAAACAAAACTTACCTTTAAAAAAAAACCAACACACCCCAAATCCCCTATTTAACAACATCCACTATAACAAAACTTTGCTACCTCAGCATCATCATTACAACATGGCCTTAAACTCTGTCTTTCTATCTAGGACAGGTTCAATCTAATTGTATTATTATATATTTATGTAATTAATACATTTTACTTGCTTTAATTTTTGCAGCAGTTGTATAATTTCAAGTTCCAAGATGTACTTGAAAAGACAAGAGTTTAAGGCAGTATTGTAATGTTGATGCCGAGGTGACAAGTTGGTGGTTTTGAATTATTAATTCAAATTCTGGCTCAGCAGAGTAATTGGAATAAAGCAGAGAGTGAACTGTAATTAATTTCTATGCTTTTGGGGGTTTACGTTTTGTTATAGTGGATGTTGATAAATAGTTTTTTTGGTTTGTCCCCCCCCCCGCCCCCCAAAAGGTAAGTTTTGTTTACAAAGGAGCCTACCTGTATCCTTTTTTAAAAAACGTGTTTTTTTCTTTGGTTAAGAAATAATATACTGACCAAATCACAAGAATAATGCACACTGGATCCAAATGCTGAATTGAGGACTGTTAGAGCCCTGCAATTTTGGATGCTTTAAAGGACAGTTACAAATTGGTGATTGCAGATGCCTGGAATTGTGGGTGCCTCTCTCTGGTGGAGGTTGCAGCTGCTGCATTTGCCCATCCTCAACACTACCCTCTTTGCTGACCCACACAACCATGCCTTCCCCAGAGGGGGGCTATCTCCAGCTCTGAAGATCAGCAGCTGTTGGCACTAAACAGCAGGTTGTCTGTCGCCCATTGGTTTTTCAGAGCTAAACAGCTCCTTATGACCCATTCACAAACACTCCTATAGCATCTGATTAATTAGGCTGACATCTATGAAAGCTCACACCTTCTTTCATCAGTTAGTCTCTCTCCTGTTTCTTCTTTTGTCAATGCCTCTTTTCAAGTGTGTAATGGCACAAACTCACATCCTCTGTTTTGTGTGAAAATCTTACTGCTTCCTGGTCTGCTGGATGATCCTTTGCTCTTTGCCACTTGATCAGGGCTGGCCTTAGAATTGGTGGGGCCAATGGTGAAAAGAAAATGAGCCCCCCCCCTCCTCCCCATGGCTCTGACCTTCATAGCCCCACCTCTTTAACAACTGACAGTCTGGTGTTCACTTACGAAAACACAGATGTCACACAGAGGTTTTCCCATGCACACACAATCTCTCTCTCTCTCTCTCACCCCCCCCCTCTATGGAAGGGTGAATTCAGGGATCAGCGTAATACTGGCCCTGGTTTAGACCGGCCCTACACTTGGATGGAAGGCAAACCAGGGGAATCAGCAGCTGTGTCAGTGCATGGCTATGGAACAAGGTAAACGTGACGTTATCCAGGGCTTGCCATATGGAGGGCAGGGCCTGTGGAGGGACCTGAGATGGAGGAGTGGGGCCAGAGCAGGGCAGCTGGCAGCCATAGGAGAAGCACAGTTCTGCTTCTTCCTCCCCAGAAGCTTTGGCTGGAGCCATAGGACAGCCGTGCTGCAGCAGGACTCCAGGGGGTAGGGAGTGGGTCCCTCCTCAGCAGCAGGGGCAGCACCACTCCCCTGCCCCAGTCCTGCCACGGTATCACACCCTGACCAGGGTTCTGAGAGGAGGGAGGGGGAGAGGTCCCGCTCTGGTTCCCGCCTATCCCAGCACCTGCTCATCTGTCCCATGTGGGACATTTACAGGACCCTTTCTCCCATGAGGCCCAGGGCAGTCTCCTTGCCTGCCCCTGTCTAAGGCCAGCCTTGCCTTAACATTCAGCCCCGGAAGCTTGTGATAAATAGCAAGCTTGATGTACACGATACATCCAGAGAATTTGGACTCCAGGTCCAGATATTTTGGAGTCTTTTCCGCTTTTCCCTTCCACTAATAGACCATGTAATGGAGGGATGGCATGGGCGTGGGATCAGAGATTCTGAAATGTCTAGATTGCAGGATCCAGATTCTCAGGTCTCTGCTGTACTTAAATACTGGATTTGGATGTCATATTAAGATACCGAAGTTTGGAAGCAGGACAGGCAGATTGATTTGTCTCCAGCATGCAATAGAACTAGCCGAGAACATTAGCCTGTTAGTGTTGCATTTAGCTGATCCAACTCAGCTTTTTCATTATTATTAAATAGCACACTCAACTCTTTTGTACTGGGAGTAGTCCTGTACATCTGACTCTGTCATCTTTCTGACCTTTGCACTATTGAAGGGCAGAGGGGCAAGTTAACCATCTGTACTGGGAATTCCCTTTGCTATTCTTTGCGTCCATATTCTGTTCTTTTATGACTATAAATGCCTGAGAAAATCTGGGTCAATGAAGTCTAAAGTTCTTGTGCCTGAATCTTTAATTGACTAAACTTAAAACAGGCCCCTTTGTGAACTCAAGTAGCTGCATTGACAGCAATTTCCTATAAAGAAAATGCCATCTCTCTCTGCTTTTGAGATGAGAAGCATAATAAATCCTGAACTTTAACTGTGGGTGATTTCAGACATGACGGCTGATCCGGGCGGGGAATCGGGGAGGGGGCAGGGCTTCACAGCGCAACGTGCAGCCGAACGGCCCCGTCCCCCCACGCTCCCTCGCCACCCGCCCTCTGGGGAGACAGGCGGGCGCCACAGCCAATGCGGTCACAGCGCCCGCCCGAATTGACCACGGCCAGGAATCCTGCCGCGGAGTCTGGGCTGTGGTAGCCTTCCAGACGGGACGGGCCCCTTCATAACAGCGGGGAATCGCATTCGCCACGCGATCGGGGCCGTGATTGACAGGGGTGAACATCTGGGGGGGAACTTCCGTTCCCCCTTCAGACGTGACGAGCCCTTTCACGCCCGGTGGGAGTTGAGCGTGATCTCGTCACGTCTGAAAATACCCTGTACCTTTATCTGGAACTGGAGCCAAGCGGCAAATTTACATCTGGTTCCAAAACTCAAACACCTGATAGTTCAAGGGCTATTTGGATCTGGGGTTTTGTACTGTCTCTCACTCTTGCTGTATTTTAACTGGATGTTTTAAACTTTTGTTTGAACGGGAAAACGTTTTCATTCCGGCACGTATAGCCGTGTCTAAAAGTTGCCCGCGGTACTTTTACAAGCCGCATGATTTCACGGTGTGAGCGGGTGGCGCTTGCCTAAAAGCAGCATCTCCTGTAAACCAAGGCTGCAAGTTTCTCTCAGGGTTCTCTAGTTCTAAGCTCACTACTCAGACTGGGGTCAGCTGGTGACACACAGCTTCCCCTTTACTTACAATTCTCTTCCTCTGGGATAAAACTGGCCAGGAGCAGGGAACCTGAACCTATTAACCCTTTCAAAGCCAGCCCATTGTGTTACAGGCTTTCAGTGCATTCACATTCAGAAGCTGTTGGGGGAAAGTTAGTTAGTTAGTTAATTAATTGTTTAACCATAAGTCATAACAAAACAACATATACATACTATGGGCAAGCACTCTGAGTGCCTAGCAAAATTGTTAATCCATACAAAATAACACACTTTCAAACAGGCAATACAATTTAATAAAAATTACAACATCTTGTTAATCCAAGATTTAGCTCATTATTCCTCTACCGCTTCTAGTAAGGCTGATGATGTCTATCATCATTAATAAATGTAATAAAAGCCACAATAAGGCACGCTAAAACATCAAACAAATAACCACTGCTCCAACCTGAAGCCAAGGGAGCCAAGGGAGCCATATCCCTAGAAAACTATAAACGGGGTCAGGGGCGGATTGGGAAATCAAAGTGGCCCGGGAAAGATATAGTGTTAGTGGCCCTGTGCCGGCGGCAAAGCCGCCGGCGCGCCAGAAATGGGCTAAGGGGGCGTGGCTTGGGGGCGTGGCTTGGGGTGGGCAGAGTGTACCAGATTTGGGGCCTATCGGAGCTGAGTCCCCAGACTCAGATCCTCAGCAGCCTGGCAGGGGGGAGGTTATGGGGGGATGGCAGGGGGGAGACTGCCACTGGTGGGGGTACTGGCCCTCATTTCAGTGCTCTGGCTCCCCAAATCACTCCGTTTCAGTGCTCAGTGGCCCCCAACCAAAAAAATCACTCTGTCCCTTGCTATGCATCCTACA
>QEPC01010260.1:2277783-2293923 GCA_003113815.1 Sphenodon punctatus
GGAGCCATCTCGAAGAACCTTCTTTACAAGGTAGCAACCTTCTGATCAGCACATGGGCAGGAGCTGTTTGTAAACAAACAGCCTTATCTCCCAGCCCGATCGCTGTCCCCGCTGCTGCTTCAGAGCTACTAGGAGGGAGAGTCAGGTAAGCTCTCCCCCTCCCCTCCAACACAACACAACCCTACAGGGGTCAGGACCAAAAATTTTGGGGGTTTGTTTGTTAAGAATAATTTTTAAAAAGACAGAATGACCGGCCCCCAGCCCGGCCAACGGCCCACCGGGAATCCTCCCGGTGCATTCAATGGCCAATCCGCCCCTGAACGGGGTTCATCCAAAAGGCCCCATTAATCCTTTCCGACCGAAGAGTTCTCTCCTCTTTTCTAGGGGAGTACAGATCACTCCAACTCCGTGGAGCCCCCCTACTCCAGTGCCAGATCACCTACCCCATTCATTTTTTCCTGCCAATCCTATCACTACCTCCCGCCCATCTTTGTCTTGCCTGATCGGCTAAATTCGCGAAGACTGCGACTTCCTTTGTTAAATCAGATGCTACTGGGTCTATAACATTTAGCCACAGAATTCTTCTCCAGTAATTTTAGCGCAAGGATTAATACCTTGGCCCGAAGAGTATTTAGCATGGGACATTCAAAAAGCAGATGATTGTTAGTATCTACCGCCTGGAGTTCGCAGAAGCAGCATACCCTGTCTTCCCATGGGGTCCTCTGATAACGGCCCTCCAGGATAGCCGACGGGACAACTCCACAGCGTAATCTGGAGAATCCCCGTCGAGTATGAAAATTTGGCCAGACCACCAGGTAAGAAGAGTTCCCAAGGGGCACTCCCGGGGGAACATAATCCCTGGCTACCTGTTGGAGCTGTACTTGGGCCGAATCCAGCTGGCGTTGCTGGTCTCTGAGGCGTTCCTTCACCTGGAACCATGCCGATTTAATCCCAATATCTACCAGCCTCAAAGGATCAAAGCCCAGCTTCCTAATTACCTCCTCCACTTGTCCCAGCCAGGGCTCCAGAAGCCCTCCATCCCTTGCTAGCCTTACTAGGGATTTATCCTCAGGGGGTAACAGGACAATCTTCAGCCAATATCTAATGATAGATTGGAGGGCAAAGAGGCGTATGGGCCAACAACCTCATTCGAGTCTCAGCAAGATCTGAGGAGTACCTTTTGGGACTCCCATAATTGCCCACATAAAAGCGTTTTGAACCATCTCGAGGTTATCAATGGATGTCAAGTCCCATACTGGAAAGGCGTAAAGAAGCTGGGGTGTCACTTTGGCCCGGAACAGGCGAAGAGCAGGAAGCACCATCTTACCTCCCTTTCCATAAAAGAATTTCAGAATAGTTCCCAAGCTTGGCTCTTTGCAACAGCCCCATGTGTCTGCCGGCACAAGGAGCTGGAGAAATTTACTCCTAGGTACCTAAATTGGGCCACTTGGGAGATTTCATTCAACCCAATCCTCCACTGGTGCACTTCCTTGTTCTTCCTCCTCCCTACAATCATTACCTTTGTTTTACTATAATTGACAACTAGACCCTCTCTCAAAGCATAGTCCGTTGGGGGAAAAGGAATAAATGTTTTAGGGATATCCAATTTATTATGCCCATTTGATTGAAGGTGGAGAAGGCCTGACTTTCTTCCCAGGCAAGTCTGTGTAAATTCAGAAGACACTCCAGCTGAAATCAGAGTGATTGCTTGTCTCTGATGTAGCTGTAAAGGGCTCTGCTTATGGTGGCTTCAGTACCTCTGCTTTCCACTGAAATCAATGGATTACTGGGTGCAGCCTTGGTTACAGGTGCATTTTGGGATTGCACAGGGGCACCCAGTCTAAAGACTTTTTCAGACAAGAGTCTTCACCCCTTACCCACCCTCCACCATACATGTTGCAGGACTGCAGTGTTGCCCTATGGGTCGGTGGGAGGGGGGTGATTGTCTTGTCTCAAAATGCCCTAAATGAGACACCCACACAAGTTAAGTGTGAATTGGGCAGAGCTGGAGGTGGTTCTGTTGGCTGCTTTTCCACTAGGGAAGGGGGCTCATAAACAAATATGAGAATTGGGATTTATTCACATAAAGCTCCCTTAGTGGGGGGAGCTGGCACAGACTGCACCCCTGCTGCTGGTGTGTGTGTGTGTGTGTGTGTGTGTGTGTGTGTGAGAGAGAGAGAGAGAGAGAGAGAGAGAGAGAGAGAGCTGTGTGAAAAGGGTTTGTTGGTGAAGTAAAGTGTCAAGGCCCTATTGCTCATAGATATTTACAGAATTAGGTCCCGGCCAGAGGGGCAGCCAAGTCAGGACAGAGGCAAATCCAGTATGGAGGATAGTGTCCAGAGGGACAATCCGTGCATGTCCTCAAGTCAGTCAAACTTCAGTATGCCGGCTAGGAACAGGACTAGGCCAGGACAGGAACAGTGGCTGGATTAAGCAAGAGCAGATCTGGAACAGACTGAAAGCAGGGCTAGGACAGGAAACACAACACATTGCTCTGCGGAGCTTCCTCTGGCAGTTGGGCAGCTTGACGGATACACATGGACCAATCTGGAGCCAATGGAGGCATGGCCTCAGTGGACAGCAAGAGGCCTGGAAGAGAAAAGCATGGCTCACTGCTGTGGTGATGCGGAGGTTGTTACTGTTTCAGAGATGCTTGCACAGGGGTTAACTAGCACAAGTCTGCTTATAGCAATTCCCACTGGGGAAATTTTGCATGAAGGAGCTCCTAGAGACAGTTAGACAGAGGATTTTGTAGAGGGGTGCTCTTTCTTCCTTTTGAGCATCCCAGTACTGTGCACCCAGGATTACCCCCCACCTGCTATCTGTAAACACCCAACTTACTGCAATCAAGCCAAGAACGTGTACCTGAGCTCTCGCATCCTCATGAATGTCACATCCCCTGTCTCTCACTCTGTTCCCCCTTCACTGCAGGGGCAGCTGGTGGGTTTTTATGTTGGAGGAGCACTGGGGCAGTAAGGCCGGCGGGCCTAGGGGCGGAGCCAGGGGCAGTAGGTGGAGTCAGGGGATGGTAGGCGGAGTCAGGGGGATGGTAGGCCAGTGACATGGCATAACCCAGCAGCAAGGAGTTCCCAGGGTTAACATCTGATGGAAGAAAACACAGCCTACATGCACATCAAGCTTAAAATTAATAATTTATAAACCCAAAACACAGGGAAACACCCAAAACACTGGCGCAAAACTGGCAAAACACTGGCAAAACCCAGCAGCAAGGAGTTCCAAGGGTTAACATCGGATGGAAGAAAACACAGTCTACATGCACATAAAGCTTAAAATAAATAATTTATAAACCCAAAACACAGGTACCCATTCTTGTAAAGCACCCCAGTCGCAGCCTGAGTCCAATTTTACCACGCACATCCCATTTCCAGCATTTTGAACACAACTGAAATAAATCGCATGACTTGCAGTGACATCTCTCTCAGGATTTCCAAACCTCAATTTTACCACACACAGTCCCCCCTGCACTAACCCACTAGCCCCCACTCCCCTCCTCGAGAACCCAGGAGCCCTGGCTCCCAGCCCCCTGCTCTAAGCCACTAGCCCCCACTCCCCTCCCATAGAACTCAGGAGTCCTGGCTCCCGAGCCCCTGCTCTAACCCACTAGCCCCCACTTCCCCTCCCCAAGAACCCAGGAGTCCTGGCTCCCAGCCCCCTGAGCCCCTGCTCTAACCCACTAGCTTCCCCTCCCCTCCCCTCCCCAAGAACCCAGGAGCCCTGGCTCCCAGCCCCCCTGCTCTAACCCACTAGTCCCCACTCCCTTCCCCGAGAACCCAGGAGCCCTTCTGAAGGTTGCTACTTCAAACAAGGTTCTTTGAGCTGGCTCTGCACATGAGCCCAGGTTTGGCTGGTGCGATTTTAAAAATGTATTTATTTATTTATTTTCCCCTTTTCTTCTCCCCGGTCATCGGGGACTCGGCATCGGGTGGGCTGAGGGGGCATTGCCCCTGATTTCCTAGGGGGCAGGCCACCACTGCTTCCCTGTCTCCCCTCCCCCTGTCTTTAGATTGTAAGCTCTCGGGCAGGGACCATGTCTATCTTATTCTTTGTAAAGCGCCAGGTACATTGCTGGTACTATATAAATGCTCATAATAAATAATAAAATAAATAATGATAATAATAATAATGTATCCAAGATCCTGACTTGTGCCCAGATTATGCCTACTCACAGGACTGGCCCAATTTTGACTCTGTTGTTTTAAATCCTGGGTTATGTAGAATGGAATTGCTCCTCCAAGCAGATTTGAAAATTTGGCCCAAAGGACTCAATCCGGCAAGATGCCGAGCATGAGTAGTTGAATTAGATGCTTCAAATTAAGTTCATGCTTACGTGCTTTGAGGACTGTAGGGTATGGTGTCTTGCAGAAATGGACTCCAACTGAGTTTGTCTCAAGTCACACAGTGTGTGTCAGCTCTGAATGAGAACAGAACATATCTCTGAGATCTCTGCTCTGCCTTCTGTGTCGTTCTCCTTCTTTCCTTCCTGCACAGTCCTTTCATTTAATGTACTTGCTCTTGAACAATTCCATGAGGCTGCTTGTTCCTCATCTAGCTGCTAACGGCTATATTTATGGCGTCTCTACAAGTACCTCTTGAACTGTCTCTCCCAGCAGAATTGTCTATCAGGGCTTTTTATGAGCTACTTGATTTAGAATATGTATTATGAACTTTGGGAGGACGTTCTGGACAATGACTTGTTTATGTTACGCACG
Source organism: Sphenodon punctatus (assembly GCA_003113815.1). Classification (NCBI taxonomy): domain Eukaryota; kingdom Metazoa; phylum Chordata; class Lepidosauria; order Sphenodontia; family Sphenodontidae; genus Sphenodon; species Sphenodon punctatus. The sequence continues at coordinate 2,282,514 of QEPC01010260.1, forward strand.
TCATTCTTTGTTTGGAGTGTTTATTAAAGCCAGTCTTGCAGTCAGTATATTACTTTGGGGTAATATAGATCTTTATCCTCCGTGTCCTTTGATTTCTCTAACCATACAGGGCAGATATACCAACTCTTCAAGTTTTATCAATTGTCTCAAGATATTTCACACTGTTTCTTCACTAAATCTAGCAAGTACAATAAAACTGCACCTTGAATTTACATGCTGGACATGTAGCGAAACACTGTATCTGCTCCCTTGTTTAAATTACTCTTGCTTTTTCTGATTATTTGGGGTGCTAAACTGACTGGATGGGAGATAAGATCCTGAAAAATAGCATTTAAAAACAAACAATTAAAAAAGAAAGAAATTGTGTGTAGGTTTTTGGTACTATTCTATTCTGTAACAAATATGCCTTTTCACTCCTCACAAATGTATATTTGGTGTAAAAAACAGAGTACCATAGGGACCAGAGATTCCCAAGCGGACTTTCCATACAGAGGTTGGAACCCCAGGAACCTTAGGGGTGAAAGGTGTCACATCAGCTGAAGATGTGGTTGTGATCCCAATTAATATTTGATAGCCTTGCCCAGTATTTATTTCTGCCTGGGGCTGTGGGGTTATATTGAAGTCTTGGGGCACCCCCTACGCTCAGCGGTTGTGTACGCTGTGCGATAGGGGTGAGGTTGATTAATCAGCCCATATACTTTTGGACTGTCCTATGCTAACTGGTCCTAGATTACAACATCTACAGGGGGTCTTAAGAGTGAGGGGGTCTTGTTCTAATTCTGATCTATTGAAACAGCTGCTCAGCCCCAACGATTCTGAAACCACTCAGGCGGTGGCAAGTTTTTGCTTGAAAGCTCTTCAAATTAGGAGACGGTGTTTGGAGAGCAATTAACTGCCAGGAAATGTGCTATTGGGGGGATTAAGACACGGTCAATGGAGGAAGTCGTCTAGCAGCGTGGGACAGGTGTGAATTAGTTTTTATGGTTAATGTCTTTGTGGACTAGCTATGCCCTGTGGGGATAGGCATATCCGGTTATATTTTATTGTTTTGATTTTATTGTCAGCTCGGTCTTTGGGCTGATTTTTGTATCATGTTGTATGGGATGTACTCACTGTTTGTAGTACTGATTTGTTGATGACCATTGGTCAAACAATAAAGATATTTCATATTGAAGTCTCAAAATAGGGTCACACAGGCAAGAGGTTTGGGAACCACTGGAACTAGATTTCCATGTGAGGTCCCATTGGCTGTGAACTCTATAGACTCTGTAGAGTTCACAGCCAATGGGATCTCACAGACACAGACAGCATGATTGTCTGGGAGGGTAATGCTGATGCTAGCAGCTAGTGCGGTTGCAGGTCCCACTCTCTTCAATGGCACTTGTGCCAGTGCTAACTGCTAGCACTGGTGATGTCCATTCAGAAGACTGTGTCCCTAGAAAAAAAAGATAGGTAAAATAAGTGATGCTGTCCCCATTTTGAGACATGGAGAAATGTGACCTCTAATCTTCAAAGCACTTTTGCTGATGCAGCCCTATTACCTTCATTAACTTATATGGAGTTCTACTAATGCAAGTGCTTTGAAAATAGGAACCAAAGTGACTTCCAAGGTTACACAGGAAATCTGTGGCAAGTCTGGGAATTACACCCAGCTCCCTATAATATGGTATACATAGATTACAGTTAACTATAAATAATGTAAGACCTCGAAGACCTTGCCTTGTTAATCGTTTGCAAACATTGTCAAATTACTAAACATAAACAACTTTTAAAGCTTTTAAAACACGTTATCATTGTCTTTTAATTTCTTATTGTCTTTTGTATTGTCCAAAATTGGTTTACAAGTTATATATCTAGCTCATGCTGTTGCATTTTCCTCATTAAATTCACATTATATTCACTTATCACTTGTACCCTTATCTTAAGTATTTAGGAAACTTTGAAACACGTTTTGCGATTGGCCACCTACATAACTTGGATTCTGTATAGTCCACCGACCCCTGGCCCCCTGTGTCCTGGTCCTGGTCCTGCAGCCAGCCAGCGATCACCTTGCTGGGCAAGACCCTGGGGGTTAAGGCTGAAATCCACTGCCCTGAGGAGGCAGGCGAAGGCTGAGAGAGAGATTCCCTCTGCCGTAGAGGTATCTACCTGGAGCAAGGATCAGACTAACACAGGAGTCTGCTTAACACGTCACTTTACTAACAGTGGGGTTATGTGGGGGGAGTCTCAGCACAGTACAGCACTCCGACAGTATCAGCAAGTTTACAGCAAAAACAGTCTCACGTTCTGTTCAGTGGTTCCTCCTACGTGGCGCTCCCCCTCTAGCCTGGAAAGAGGGGTTCAGATCCAGTCAAGCCAGCTCTCCTCAAGCTGCAGCTCCAAGTCCCCAGCTCAGGTCCCTGCACTCAGCCACTCCCTCCTGAAGCTTCCAGCTTCCTTTGTCCCAGCGTCTGACCCCGATCTCTCCCAAGCCCAGAGTATTTAAACACCATCAACTCCACCCGGCCCAGGCATCTGGCCACCCCCCTGAGTGTGCTCAGAGTGGCCCCTCTGAACTCCAAGCTAGGTTTGGCGACTCCATCAGGCCTACCGGCATGGTCACCATGTGCTTTTGTTTACTGTAAACCACTGAGTCCCCTGGCTGCCTCTCCAGCCTCCCTCAGGTTCAGTCCAGTATTCCCCACAATGGCGTTTTCACTTTTCTCTCCTTTAGTCAGTTAATTTGGATTATATTGATCAAAGGACAGAAAAGTGAAAATACCACCATCAAAGGAAAAAAAGGGGTAAAAATGAAAATGCCACCATCCAGAAACCTTATTTAGACTAGCACTACTCAACTATGTGTTTTGATTGGCTTACTATATTTGAAGAAGTAATTGTGAATGAGTATATGAAAAAACAAAGGTTGCAAGGGCGTAGCTACCATTGGAGAAACAGGGACATTTGTCCCGGGGCCCATACTGGCTGGGGTCCAATATCCAAGGTAGCTAAGCCACCCTTCCCCACTCCTTTTTTTTCCTTTTCTTTTTTAAAAATTGCCACCTGAATTGGCTGGGGGTCCTTCTGACTGCTGCATGGGCCCCTTCCCCCTCCCTGCCCACGGTTGCAACATTGTGTCTGACACAATGCTGCAACCATGGGCAGGGAGTGGGAGGGGCCCCATGCAGCAGTCTATGTCAGGCCAGGTCACGTTCACAAGCCTCACGGCTCAGCTCACCCCCCTGGTGCCGCGTTGCAGAGGAGAAGTCCTCCCCACCAGTCCGGACACGGTCTAGGCAGGGCTGGTTCGAGGAAGACCCAGCCTAAGTGGGAAGGTGCCCGGCAGCAGCTCCACTCAGTAACACCACTGGGCACCTTCCCGCTCCAGTGCTCCCTGCATCAAGCCGGTCCAGCCTACCCCAGTCCGCCCAACCAGCCCTCAGGGCTGGTCGGGGGGGAAGGGTAGCAATGATGCTGCTACTGCTGGCTGTGCTCAGCCCCAGTATATGGGCAGCGAGTCGCGAGGGACAGAGTGCACCATGGGACTAGCTCACCACCGGCCCAGAAGACAGATGGGCCCAGCAGCAGGCCACCAGCAGCACTCAGAGGGCAAGTAAGTCCCGAGCACCAGTAGCCCAGCATCCCTAGGCCGAGCTGGGAGGTGCCCCTAGGCCGGCTGGTGGCTTCACCACTGGCAGGAAAAAAGAGGGGGTGGGCCCACAGACATTTCTTGTCCCTGGGCCCATCCCAAGTTAGCTACGCCCCTGAAAGGTTGAGAATAGTCAAACTATCGTACATTGAACAGGAGGTAAAAAACAACTACTCTTGGATATGTCTTCGATATATTAGTATTAACTTATACTTATATCATACATAAGAGATCATTTTTATCACTGGTAACATCAGAGGGAAAAGCGTTAAAAGGTGTGATACAACCTAGGTAAAAATGGCATAAAGACAAAAATGTCTTATACACACACTCGTACAGAGGAAAAAAAGAAGGTATCAACCTTTGATTGTCCTTTAATTAACATTTGATTGTCCTTTGATTGTTAACTGCTATTGAGCAAACATTAAAACCAAGGTTTTGGTTAGATAAGACAACTTAAGATCTTTTAAAAAAATAAATAAAGATTGCACAAATTCTGGAACTCAGTAGATTGTAGCACAATAGCCAAAATGATAGAAGAGAGAGAAATTGAGTAAAATAATATAAAATCGTTAACCCTATTCCTTTTTGGGCCACCCTGCCCATAGTTTGTTCCATTTGTCTTTTCGTAAATGAACCTTTTCAATGTATTTTAATCTATATGCTTCTCATGGGAGAAGGAGGCAGTATCCTGTTGTGGATCGGTAACTGACTACAGGATAGGAAGCAAAGAATAGGACTAAATGGTCAGTTTTCACAGTGGAGAGAAGTAAATAGTGGAGTGCCCCAGGGCTCTGTACTGGGACCGTTCTTGTTGAATGTATTCATTAATGATCTGGAAAGGGGAGTAAGGAGTGAGGTGATCAAATTTGCAGAAGATATCAAGTTATTCAAGGTAGTTAAAAAAACGAGCAAACTGTGAAGAATTGCAGGGGGATCTTGTGAGACTGGGTTACTGGGCATCTAAAAGGCAGATGAAATTTAATGTGGATAAGTGCAAAGTGATGCACATAGGGCAAAACAATCCAAACTTTATGTACGCAATGCTGGGTCCTAAATTAGGAGTTACCACTCAGAAACAGGACCTTGGAATCACTGTGGACAATACATTGAAATCCTTAGCTCAGCGTGTGGCGGCTGTCAAAAAAGCAAACGTTAGGAATTATTTTTAAAGGCATAGAGAATAAATCTGAGAATACTATAATGCCACTATATAAATCTATGGTGCGACCACACCTGACGTATTGTGTACGGTTCTGGTTGCCACATCTCAAAAAAGATAGAGTAGAAACAGAAAAGTAACAGAGAAGGGCAACAAAAATGACAAGGGTCTTGGAACAGCTCCCCTGTGGAGAGAGGCTGGACAGGTTGGGGCTCTTCAGCTTGGAGAAGAGACGACTGAGAGGGGTATGATAGACATTTATAAAATCATGAGTGGTGTGGAACATGTTAATAGGGAGTGGTTATTTAACCTCTCAAATAGTACTAGGATTAGGAGACACTCCATGAAACTAACAGGTAGCAGATTTAAAACAAATAAAAGAAGGTATTTTTTCACTCAACACACAATTAAGTTGTGGAATTTGTTGCCAGAAGATGTGGTCGAGGCCAGTAGTATAACTGGATTTAAGAAAGGGATTAGACGGGTTTCTGGAGGATCGGTCCATTAGCAGCTATTAGCTGGGTAGGTTTGAGGAATGTAACCTCTTACTGTTGGGAGTGAACAACAGGGAATGGATTGCCCCATAGTGACCTGTCGGGTACTTCTCCAGGCGACCGAGATTGGCCACTGTTGGAGACAGGTGCTGGGCTCAATGGACCATTGGTCTGACCCAGTATGACACTGCTTATGTTCTTTTGTTCCCTTGGCTCTCAGTTCATTACCTTAACTACAAGACCATCCATTGGCAATTTATGCTTCCAGCAAAAGCATCACGGGGGATTGAGGATTGTCAGTGTAAATCCAACAGTCACTGAATGCTGTTTGTGGAGAAGAACTGGAGATAAAGGCTGCTATTAGTGTTGTTTAGTCTCCTGCTCTATAATTAGGATGGTGGATGCTGTCATTTGTTGTTACTGAGGAAATTTGGAGAGTGGGGAATGGGAGGAGTGGAGGAAATTGTCCCAGTGAAAGAGAGAGAAGCAAATAAAAACCAGGCTATGCATATTTTACTACTTTCTCCTCCTCTCTCCCTTAGCTCCTGCTTACTGTATTTGCCACTGCTGTTTTATTAGCCTGGTTTCCTATGGAAAGAAGGTTTGCGCAATCGTTGTATGCACACGCTTGTATTTGACTGTGCATGTGAGAATGCATACATGTGTTCCCTTAATAACATTTGATCCCATGGGCCAATTTCAGCCAAATTTGGTAGAGGGGCAAAAGGGCCAAAGATAAGTAGGAATCCAAAATCCCATAACAATGAGTAGAACTGGAGGGGCCCTTGTGTAACTGTAAAATTCCATTGACTTACAGTGGGCATTGGTGGTGAACCCATGCCCTGTGTATGCTGCATGTCATTAGGGATTGCAGTGTGCCGCGCGGATCCTGTGCAGGACATGCGCGGATCTCATGCGGATCCCACTTAGGATTGTGGCCATTGTCCCCCACTCTAAGGAAGGGTGTTAACAAATGAGATGATAGCCGATTGGACTCCAGGGTTCAGTCTTTGCAGCCCTCACTCAGTCCCCCACTCACATGTTCAGCATGGCCAGTCTAATAAATGGGCAACCCCTGGCGCTTGTATTTCATACACTTGCAGGCAGCCCCCACTGGCAATGCCAGTGAGAGCAAGAGCATAGAGAGATTTAAACTTAGAAATTGAGATTTAAGGGATTAAACAGGGAAGGGACCTATTTGAGGGAGTATCGCTAGTTACATTAAAAGGGAAAGAAATGAAGGACCATCCCTTTGCAGGGGCAGCAATGAGTGCACGGCATAGTTGCCCCCCCAAAATGGAGACCCTCCCGGGGAAGACACCATATACCCCCTTAGAGAAGGTGGGACCTGATTGGAACAAAAAGAGAAGGAAACACTTCAGAGGTGGAAGGAGAAAGGGATAGGTAGGGCAATGCATATGTTCCTACAAGATACCTTCAAAACTGTAGAAACACTGGAGGAGACTCTAGCAGAGAAAGTAGACTTTTGGATATATTGCAAACTACATAGTGCCATGAATAATTCTAGGGATAAGGCTCACTTCAGCAGGGCACCTACTGCTATGGAAAGGATGCTGTTCAATTGTGATGGACGTACGGGTATATTTTCCATCCTGCGTAGATTAGTGATAGATTATCATTTCCCAGACGTGAGATGTATTTCTAAATGGTCAGATGAACTGATGCTAGAAATAACGGAGGGAGATTTGAAAAGTATTTGGGAATATATGTCTACCTGTTCTATGTCACTACTAGTTAAGGAACCTCAAATAAAGCTAACCCACAGATGGTATATCACACCAGAAGGGATAAGCAGAATCAAAACCATGAACTTGTCCCAAGAAGTTATCTGCCCGACCCACGTGGGGGGACATATCCTCGACCTGATCTTCGACTCTGGCCTTGAGGCGGGGGGTCCGGTTGTGGGGGAGGTCACAGCGGTGCCCTTGTCGTGGACGGACCATTATCTCCTTCAGGCCGGTCTTCTAGCGCACCCCCTCCAGAAGGGGAAGGGACCACTTAGGATGGTCCGCCCTCGGAGGCTGATGGAGCCCCAGCGGTTCCAGGAGGCTCTGAGGGAGTTAACCCTGGACGTGGACGGCCACTCTGTGGATGAGCTGGTTCAGCATTGGAACAACTTGCTGGAGGAGGCCATCGACAGGGTGGCTCCGAGACGCCTTTGCTTCATAGATCTTCGTGCGGCCTTTGACTCAGTATCTAGGGCACGTCTCTGGTTTAAATTGAGCAAGGCTGGGATTGACCCTCGTCTCCTTTTTTTGATTATGAAATTACACACAGGTAACTCGCTACAGGTTAGGAATAGTGCCCCAAATAGAATAACCAGCAAAGTACCAATGGAGGTAGGGGTAAGACAGGGGTGTATTTTGGCCCCGGCATTATTTAACTTCTACTTGAATGATGTCATCCCTTTTCTGAAGAGCAAAAATTCACACGCCCCAGTTGTTGGAGATAGGATCATTCCAGCTCTCTTATATGCAGATGACGCAGTTTTGGTCTCGCGCTCACTCGTGGGCCTGAGGCGTGCTATGGACTCATTTGGGGCCTATTGTAATAGGGAGGCATTAACTATTAACTATGAAAAAACTAAAGTAATGATAATGAGAAAGCGAGGGCGTTGCAAGTATCATAAATGGTCCATAGGCGGAAATTTGGTAGAGCAGGTTCCTTCATACAAGTATTTGGGGGTGCTAATTTCCTGTACAGGCAGTTGGAATCTCCATTTTGAGGCAGCCAGGGCCCAGGCCAGGCGTACGTCTGCGGCAATTGCCAGTTTTTTCTTTGGTCCTGGAGGAAAACCCGGTCTTACCTGCACTGCAATTGTTCAGGGCAAAAGTCATCTCGCAGTTTCTTTATGCTGCCCCAGTGTGGGGCATGCTTTGTCTTGATAAGCTGGAGGCAGCCCAAAATGGGTTTTTGCGTACAATCCTGGGAGTCCCTAGAGGTACCCCCCAGGTAATATTGAGAGCCGAATCCTGCAGTGCTACACTTAAGCAGGTCGCTCTCCGCCAGATATTTAGATATTGGATAAGGGCTCTGCTCTTTCCACAGCGGGATAAATCCTTACTCCCTATAGTGGTGGCACATGGGCTATTGAAGGACTGGGATCTAGCAGTAGGAGAGGAAGTCAAAAAATTGGGGTTTTCCAGGGAGTACTTATGGACCATTGGTCCTAAATTAACAGAGACACTTCTTATGAGAAGACTGGCAGACCAGGAGTTGCAAACGCAAGAAGCCCTTATACGAACACAAAGAGTGGTGCTAGATTATTGCTCACCGGACCCCTCTCGGTTTAAGGATTGCTACCTGTGCACTTGGCTCGACGCTGCTGAAAGGAGGGCGTTTACGCTTTTCAGATGCGACTCCTTTTCGGCGGTGATCTTGGAGGGTAAGCATAGAGGGATCCCGAGGGAGGAACGATACTGCCCCACTTGTGTGCCCTTTGTTCCAGACTCTCTTGGGCATGTTTTCTTTCAGTGCCCTGCCTTCTCTGACCTGAGGGAAAAATTGCAGGACATACTATATCCCCTGTCTAGCCTAGTTGGTCTTAGGGGCTCCTTGCGAGCCTTCTTAAATCCCCATGACTCTTATGCTATGAGGGCAGTGGCCCAATTTGGTTTGGCGGTAACTCGCAGACGTAAAGCTATCCCTTTGACAAATGATTGAACTAAATCGTTCTCTAGAAGGGGGATTTGGTAAGCGCAAACACGATTGATTTTGGATGACGATGTTTTCATTAAGGACCCTTCTCTGCTGGGACTTAGTTTTGTGTATTAAATGAGGGATTTAGGTATGTTTGGTCCCTCGGGAAACATTACCTTTTTATGTATAAATGTATAAATGTTTAAATAGTAACATTTTTTTGGAAGATTGAAATAGCTTCGGCTTACAATAAACTATATTTGATTTGATTTGGTAAACTGCTTTGCTCCAGGCAGCTGTGGTCACTTGGTTTCCATGGCAGCCTGTCACGTTTACAGCTCTGGCTACTTTAGGCTGCTTCAGGGCAGTGTTTGTGTGAAGAATGCATCTGGAACTTACTTGTGGTCTTGCAAACTCAGAAGATTGAAACATTCGGAACTTTAACGTGTGTGTAAAAATGCCCATTGTCTAGTTTTTCTTTAATGCACTCATAACATCTTGTCCAGGTAGCATAAACGTCTTCAAGCGACCCTTGGGCTTCTGCGATGACTTTCTCCATGGACATTATGTGCCATAAACGTTGAAGCCATTCCCTCTCTGATGGTGGCTTAGGGTTCTTCCAGTTGTGAGCAATCACATTAATGGCTGCCGTAAACGTATGCACACAAATGTTTTTATCTAAGCCCAACAGTGGTATCCTTGGGTATACTCCCAGAAGAGCCATTCCTGGGCTGAGAGGGAGTCCCGTAGCCTTCTTGACAGTGTCCCAGACCATGGTCCAAAATGGCAACAATTTAGGGCACAATCATATACAGTGCTGAATATCCCCCCTTTTGTTACAATTTCACCAACAGCAATCTAAATATTCTGAGGAATTCCTTGCTAGTTTCACTGGGGTGAAATAAAGGCGTAATGTGAGTTTAATCTGAGATTCAACTACCGACAAGGAGGTGGAGCAGCCATGTATATGCGAGCATATTTGTTGTATGTCTTTTTTTCATAAAAACATGAAAGTCCATACCCCAATCTGAGTTTTTGTATATATTTTGGGACAAACCAGAGAGCCACAATCTCTTTATGTATTTGGGAGAGGAGGCCTCAGGACCTGGAGGAGGACAAAACTATGGCTTCCAAGGGTTTTACTGTTCTGACAAAGCTTTTTTTTTTTTTTTTAGAGTGGACAAAAAAAGCCAGTCAGCTGGTTATAATGCATGACTGGTACTGAAGCATGCGATGGTCCCCCCAACTCCTCTCTTGATTTATATTTATTACCATGAAATAGATCTCTGGCCAGAGTCATTCCTCCATCCTTAAGTTTCAGTATGGTGGATCTAGTTCCCATACGTTTCATAAGGGCAGAGTTGTCAATTGGCAATGAGGAGGACAGGGGTCCTCCTGTTTCCATCTTCTGGCAACATCTGGACCAGTAGGCCCATGCCATACTTGCGAATGGATGCTCTTCCCATAGGAGTCGGTCTTTTAACTCCAGAGAGACTAAGCCTTCTTTGGGCTTATCCAGATTAAATAGGGATTTTTCTATCTTAACCCATTTAGCATTGGCCACCTCTTGATACCAATACCTGACAGTCCGAATCATTGTGGCTTTATAATAGGTAAACAGGTCTGGCATGTTTAATCCCCCCTTTAGCCTTGGACACTTTTTAAAATAGTGATTAATCTTTGGCTTTTTATCCTTCCAAATTCATTTTTCCCATATATTTTTTATTTTCCATATCAACAACATCAATGTACAAGTGTTACATTTTGATCCCTACAGACATTAAAAGCCCTTTGTCGCTCATGTCCTGACATATAGCCGAGCGACTGTGTTATTGGTGTTAGTTGTACATTTGATGCTTTTTTGTTTTTATATGCTCCTGTGTGGATTTCCCCAACTTTCCACCTTGCAATTATCCCCTCTTATCCCCTCCCCCCACCCTTATTCCCCCCCCTCCCCCGTCCAACACGGCTGTACTCTAGAATATGTCTTTCAGGCAGGTTGATTCAGTATATTTATCCATCTTGATTTGTTGTGTCAGAACTGTCCAGCATGGGGTCCATTTTTCATAACATTTATTTAAGTCGTCTTTCAAACTAGCAGTAATCCGTTCCATCGATAGCACATGCCATACGTGCTGAAGCCATGCAAGCTTGGGAAGTCCCTTTGCATGTTTCCACATCCTGGCAATTGTGTGCACCCCTGCCAAACAGAAGTTCTGACTGGTTCTTTTCTGGGTCTTTGTGAGAGTCTTTGGTGGGTATAGTCCCGACAGCGCAATCTCTGGTTTGAATGGGAGATTCACTCCTAGCTGTCCATTACTTATAGTCCATACTTTTTTCCATAGGGCTGCCACTTTAGGACAGCTCCACCAACAATGTAAATATGTACCCCTTTCTCCACATTACATTCCCTCCAACAGGTAGGCGGGTAAGTATTTTTATTTATTTATTTATTTATTTATTTAT